>JANAVB010023800.1:40084549-40107332 GCA_029216955.1 Iris pallida | reverse complement strand
CCAAACTACGATAATTTCTTCCTCCCGCACCGCTATTTTTCATCCAGTTTGTTCATTGCGTATACAACCTATACCCCTTTGAACCCCTTCTAGTTTTGGTTTTAGACGGCATAAAACCCAAGAAAAATCGAAGCGAATCGATGAAAACCATCCAAAACAGGGCCGTAACTCAGCCCAATCCCCGACTTTGGAAGGCGACAAAACCGCCAATCCATCGACTAACTGAAAACTATCTGAATAGGTTTAAAGACAATATAATCAGGATTACAACCCAACTTTTAAGTGAATTTTCGTTCATTGAACAGTACAAAACCCCATGTGAAAATTGAGAAAACTTATAAAACAGTTTTTGAAAACATTAGAAACTCATCCACACGACGTGCGTCCCGCCAAACCGGGCGACGTGGTCGTGCACCGTAAGCATCGAAAGCTGCGTACAGCTTCGTGGTCATGTGGCCTTTGGCGATTCAAATTGGTCGCGTGTGCGCAACGAATTTGATGCGTATCCGTCGAAATTCACCGTATCGTGCACTTTGTAAATTCTCCAATTACTTTGTGCACGCTTGTCAGATCGAGACGAAACTTGCGCCAACAGGACCATATCATTTTTCTGGTCCTGTATGCCAAGTTTGGTCCAATTCTGAGATAGTTGAATCCGACGTCGTTTTGCGGGCCCTACGGTCCCCCTCAACGGGCGATTTTGTGCACGGCCCGTCGGAATCCAACTTTGGACATACGGTTGGGTTCGTATCGAAAAACTGGATTCGTAGACATGTAGTTTGACAACTTTAGAGACCATTGACTCTGGCACGCTTTTCGGTGCAAAGTGGGTCCAATGGCGGACATCGTTTTTGCCCAAAATTACCGTTTTGCCCCTGTGTCCAGAATTGGACTTAAGGACAGACAATCCTAGCTAATTTGACTATTCTGAGAACGTTGGTACTATTTATTTCAGCATCCGGAGACTTCTACATGTGTTGACTGATTGTGGTTCATTGAGTGGTATGGTATTTTGGTTTCTCCAGCTAAGGACCTCAGGCAAGTGCACTTTCTGATTGCTTTCCGATTCATAGTAGTCTTTTCATTTCATGTTTATACATATATCTTGCTGCTTGTTGACATACTCGTCACACGGAGTAGTCGTGAGGGGAAATATCGTAGTAAACCTGTGGACTACACAAAAATATCCCCAAAATGTCTATTCTTGAACGATAGCAGCTGCACACGACACGTGTAGTGAGCCGAATTTTACCCTCTAGCCGTTCATATGTCGAAACAGATATTTCACACCACCTAGATAGATGTCTTTTATTAGTTTTTTTCTTGTTTACTTCTCTATCGTGCTATGTCATCAGTTTTCTTACAGTTTTTATATCTCATATGTTATTTTCATGTCTTGTCAATTCTATTGTGTTTTACATTATCGTCGGTTTGTGTACTTGTTCCATTTCTGACTGGAAACCAACATTTTTCAGGTTTAGCCACTATCACTCTTAGCACTGGGGAAGACTTGGGTATGCTGAAGACAGCCTAGAAATAGAAAGCATTGTATCAGATTCATTAATTATAAATCTTGTATTTTCCTTAATTATAAATCTTGTAAATGTTGTAATAAATCTAGAATATGAATGAGCAATTATGATATTTTGAATATTTATTTCTTGCGGGCTTGACAACTTTCTAACCGCCGACTCTGCGGCGTAGGCTGGCTTGGACACGTCTCGTATCCGAAAAAGCGGGTGCGGGTCGTGACAGTATCAAAGATGATATGTAATGACTCGGGGATACTCTGATCGAATGAACGAAAATTATGTTGAGCATTGTTGTTGGATGAATAAGATGCAAGTTAAGTTATGGCAATTGAGATGATAACGGTAGGAGTGCTTCAGAAAATTCGAGAGGGGATAGATGTTACTCGGAAGAAAGCGAAAGTGCTTGATTGTTTCGAGGATAACCACAATATTGACATTCTTGCCTTATGCGAGTACAACTCCAGCACCGCACATGCGTCACATCAAATTAGAACGATCATTCTGCGTGAGCGTTGGTATGGTGATTCATCCAGCGGGGATGATCGAACTTGCAAGGCGTGGCAAATTTGATATAGACTTGTGGTTTGATGCGAAAGTTGTTCGAGGATGGTTTCGAGGAGTATGGAATGTGTCGGACTGTGATTACGGATAGGTAAACTCGAACCTGAGGCGAGTAGATGTCGTACGATTAGCAAGATAGTTGACGGTAATGCATAAGTGATTCGAGTAGTAACGGCGCACAAGTGCATGAGTCATTCGAGTAGCAACGGCGTATCAGTTGCATGGGGACTGATAAATTATGAATTGATATGTCGGATTGGATGAAGTCATATAGGAAATGTCGGGAATTGATTTGGCTCCGTGATAGGATATAGCATGGTTCGTGTTAACTATCCCTCATTGATGATCTTCAATTATCGAGCGTAGTTTCGGGGCAGGTGACCCTAGAAGTCTCGACCGCCAAATCAAGTGAATGTTGAAGTCCCATAGGATGACCCTAAAGAAGTCGTATAAGAAATTTTGTCGAGGATAAGAAATGATGTAGTACATATTGAGGATAAGTCTAAGTGAGCGAGCATAGTATTTCGGAAGTTAGCGAGTAGCCTTCGACTAGAACGATACGGTCAGGAAAGAAAATTTATGATCGATCAAATAAGTACGTAAGTAGACTTGGTTGGTCGATGATCGAATAGATTTCGAGGAACGTGCTTAGCATAGCGATGCGGTAAGGCGATTGCAAGAGTTCTGCAATGCGCGAGAGCGACGGATAGTAGAACGACCCTAAGAGCTGTGTCGTAGATCGGTTTGAGTAACGGTTAGGCTATACGTGTTGAGCGCGCCATCGACATTACGAAACGAACCAGTCGGAATTGAATCTAAGAATTGAGTAAAGGATTCGTACTCGGTCGAGAATAGGAGATGGACGTATCGAAGAGACCTTGGATCGGAAAGATTGTTGCCTTTGAGTATCGTAGACTCAAGTTGACCTCTTGTGTCGGGAGACCTCTTATGTCGGGAGAGATTAAGCACGATGTCTGGATAAGTTACCTAGCGGGGGTAGCCCCAGACACGATGCATAGGCAGTTCGAGATCGTGGGTCGTGTTGGAATATTTGTGTGCGAGACTTAGTACAGATTGTAGACAAGGAATTTATGACATGTCGGACTTAGTCCATGTCGTTAAGGCCAAATGTTATGAATGATTGGATGAAGGACTCGAGTTGTACGAGAGATAGGAAACGATTGGGCGAGTAGACATTACGGAGAATTATTGCGATTGGATACACAACGGCTTAATGCAATGCATGCGTTAGATGGCCGTCAAGAAACTTATGATATCGAAGTTATGGTTTGGATCAAGTTATATGCGAAGGTGTTTGCGAGCAGGACTCTAGGAATATGTGCTAAGATTTGACTAAGTTGAGAATGGAACGATGGGTGCTTGAGGATGTAAAAGTTGAGCGTATTAGTTTATTCCGATATCCTACAACTGAGCTTGGCTGAAATGCATATATTGGTGGGACGCCTAAAATATGTGTATGATCCAAACTAAGTTGTATGATTCCAACGATAGTAGCACGAGATCGTGAAACGATCTGGCGAGATACTTGGATTTAAGTGTTGGTTTCGGTTCGAGGGCGAACCTTGTTTGAGTGGTATATTATGTAATGCCCCGCTCCGCTCGGTACATTACGATGAGTCGTTGACTCAAAGAGTTACGTTGACCCGATGAGGTATCGATGCAAATCGATGCAAGTGTTACGTTGGCCAATGGTAAGCTTTGAGTCGGTTGGAATCTATGAATCGAATCGATGTAAAAAATAAGTCCCGTTGTGCAAGTGCTGATTTTAGTTGATCTGGTGTGCAGGCTATGCTTTTATGCTGGACGATAAGAGGTCGGCATTTTGCCTTATGCAATGAAGTGTCCGCGAAACCAAATCGTGGCCTTGCAACGAATTGTGGCATGGGCACGATAGGTCAAATCAATCGAGTAGTACAAAGAAATGGCTAAGTCCGGAAGTTAGCTATGCAATCGAGTTATGGAAGCGAGACGCTTCAATCGGCGAGACGGCAAGGCGTATCGGCTTAAGGTGGGCGGGTTCTTGACTCTCTCTTCCTATTCCTTTACGTCTAATAAGAGATATCATTGTATGCATAATATGTTATCGAGTTAGCGAGCGTGGCTCGGCGAGTAAGTGTCTAAATATGCGTTGAACACTAAGGTAGAACATTGAACAATCGAATAATTGAAGCAACTTGTATCAAGTGTACGAGTCGCGGTAGAAAAATGATGGTAGAACATTGAAAGACGATATTGAGATGTGCATCATGTGCACGGCTCCGAGAACATTGAAAACTAGGCATAGAACATTGATTATGGTGTTGAGCGTGCCCTCGCGCACCTACGTACGAAAAGACTAAGTAACTTCGGAGTTAGGCTATGTGAAAAACTTACGAATGGTACGTGCTGAATATGAAAACGAGATGACTAGGCCGTTGGGTGTCGTGTATCAATATGGATGTGTTGGGGCATAACGCCAACGGAGATCCCCATACGGATGGTGGATTATGTTTATGAGACACGAATATGTTTACGACACGGGAAACTGTTTATGGAACGAGACTATGTTTATGCAAGGAGGATTTGGTTGGAATATTATGTGTGTTTGCTATGGCGTATATTGTTTGGTCAATGGACTCGGATGGCCCGTGCACGGGTGCGGCTTCCCTCGGACGGTTACGCCGGGGCACCGGGACCGTTCGGCCTAGGAGGGAATTATGTGTGGTATTTATGGTGCACAATATTTGGACGAATTACGACTGTCCAGTGCTGTGATAAGCTATGATATCCGTAAGTTTAGGATCCTTCGGATACTGGGCTAGCAACCCGTATCGAAGCGATTGTAGGCTTACACATAAGAGATGCCAAGTCCATTACGGTGCGAAACACCGTGACCTTCATATAGATAGGGCCGGTGGGCTGAGATAAGAGTCGGGTGCAGGCGCAGGGCCTGCAACCATTATGCATGGTCTAAGTTTATGGTTGGCTGTTACGTGAATGATATAATTCTATGTTAAGTTCTAACCCGTGCAGGCTAGGCAATATGGGATGAAGATGAGCACGAACACTATGTTATGTTCATATTATGGCTAACTGTATCTGCTGTAGAAATATGGTATGGGACACATTTAAGATAAGTTGCTATGCATGAGTATTGCCATGAAATGGACCCTAAGGCTAAATAGAAAGATCACAAATTAAGATGCATGTTCACTAAAAATATTTAATATTTGATTTGGGTGCGAGCGGGTCTTGATCAGTGCGAAGCGAGGACGAAAGCACTAATCCCCCACTAGTTTATGTGCAGGCTCAGGTTATGATCGGCTTGGGGTGGAGCTTGGATTGGACGTGCCGAGGCATGGTGTCCTTGGTGTTCAAAAGGAGCTTCCGCATAGGCGTTCGGACTTGCGACATGGTGATGTTCGGCCGAAGACTACTTGGTGGCTATAAAGAGGCATAATGTATGGAACAATGTAATCCTTTGTGAGCTAGAGAGATCATGAGCGTTGTAGCCAATTGGCATAATATGTGGGCTATTCAGAGCCTTTGTAACCTTCAGTTCATTATTAATAAAAGAGATTCTTGTGTTATTCTTTATTTTCTTCTGCTGCTTATGTTACGAATTTGAGATAATTACTATGTGAATCGTTATCTTGCCTTACACAAGCGCAACTCCAGGCTCGTGCGGCATCACGCCCCAGCGAGGACGATGATTCGGGTAAAATCTAGCGAGGACGAGCAATTTCCCGGATCGGGGCGTGACAACTACTGTTACTGAAATTACTATCTATCTTCCCTCATCATATAGCTGATACATTAACACCTATCTCTATATTACTGATACATATACCTATAAAATTAATATATATGTGTTTGTATCGCATCAGTGAGTGTGTCAGTGTCCAAACTACACATGATGTATGTATGTGTGTCTTGTGAGTATCATATCAGTGAGTGTGTCAGTGTCCAACCTTCACACGATGTATGTATGTATGTCATGTCGTGTCAGTAAGAGGAGTGTGTCATGTCAACAAGAGGGAGTTACGGTTAGGTTAGGGTTACCTGAGCCTGCGACAACGGTTCGTCGAACAGGGGGTCGTTAGGACAACGGGTCATCGGGGCAGCGGATCGCTAGGACAATGGGTCACCGGGGCAGCGAGTCGCCCTGTAGAGATCGGAAAAGGAGACGCGGAGAAGGAGGGTCGCTGGAGACTAGAGGGGCGAGGGGGCAGGGGGTCACCCGAGTCGAGAGGGGCACCAGGAAAAGGAGACGAGAGGGTCGAGGAGAGGAGGTCGCATTGGTGAGGGGGCAGTCGGAGCAGAAAGGGTCATCAGAGGCAGGGGTAGTCGGGGGGGGGTGGTCGCCGAAGACGAGATAGGGAGGGGAGAGAAATTTTAGAAAAAGGCACGAAATTGAAAATTTTGGGGGAGAGAAAATAAAAAGTCGATTGGCCAACACACCCTATATCAAATAATTTAGCGACTTCCGCAAAGGACGATGCTAAACGTTGTTGTTTACTAATATACTGGCAACATTCATGTAAGGAGTTACCAAATGTCGTTGTTTTAAAAAAAAACATCGACGTTTTTCGACTGAGCCGTGATGTTTACTTTCCAAATAATAACGTATGTCGCTACCTATCGCTGAAAGTCGCTGATAGTGACGTTCAGCATTGTCTTTTTGGTTCGTCGCTAGATGCAACATAATTAGCGATGTTTTTTTACTAACATCGCTAATCTCGTCGCCAATATGACTTATTTTGGTAGTGCACATTGTCGCCTGATGACCGCGCCCGTGTCCCCGTGAGCCAGGACCCGCACGTCGTAGGCGAAGTGCTCCACCGTCGCCACGAGCTGGCCCCCGCCCTTAACGTTGGGTGAGCGCCATGTGCGTCTTCCTCCTTCCGACGACCTCTGCCTCGGTGAGTGCAGCCCTGTCTCCATGGCCAAATGCTCTGCCGTGCCAGAATCCCTCCTTTGTGCCAAGCCGGTGGCCGCCTGGCGCGGTGCCGCTCCTCCGCGACATCCCCGGCGAGGAGCGACCTACTCCTCCTTGCCGACGATCTTTCCAGACCCGTCTCTCCAAAGCGCGCTTAGGGCAGCGCTAAGCCTCCGCCCGCTTTTCGGCGTCTGACCAAGGTGATCTCTCCCTCCCGCTTTCCTTTGATGTCTCTTTCTAAATTCTTCCTCTTTCCTTTCTCCATATTAGTGTTATTTTCTTTCCTTTCTATTGTTATATATATAAGATAAGGGAAGAGAACTGGCGGGTTGGATCTCCAAGACCAACAGAATTGGGGTGGTATTAAGCTGGATTTTGGTATATTATCAAACCCTACTATCTTTTGGTATATATCTATACTACTGTGAATGTATAAATTATAAGTATACACTATTAATATATATGTATGAGTATTATAGTATTACTGACTATTTATTATTATTATTATTATTATTATTATTATTTATTTTATTATTGGCTTATCTGTATTCCTAAAAAGGTATTAATATAGGCTTATTGTTAATTAAATTAAGATAGTAAATGATTTCTAAAATAAAATGCTTGAAATAAATTATGTATATATTTTGACAAATACTTTTTGATATATACTTGTTAATATTTGGGCTTATCATATTGAACTTATAGTTACATATATACGTAAATAATTATATTTCAAAATAGGCATATATGACTTTTTCCTTTATACATGCTAAACATTTTGATGGACCTTTAAAATAAATATACACATTATTTTCAGAATAAATATATAGGTATATTATTATATGAGATTTTATTTAGAATAAATAATTTGGGCTTTGAAATTATTTTACAAAGCATATATTAAATAAGTATAACTGTTATCCTTTATCTAGGATTTATTAAATGGGCTTATTTGTTGGACTTTTACTTGATTTCTAAAATTACTAATAATGATTTATATTCATAAAATAAATATTTTCCTAAAAAGGGTTAATATTATTATGTTATAAATATTTTCTAAGCATATACATATTTTTTAATTAAATGATTACTTTCCTCTAAGTTAGAAATCTCCACTTAGAATATCCTTGGCCATGACTAATAGTATTCCTATTTTTCTTGCGAATTCGAACCTAGTAAATCCGACTATCCTGGACCCAACGGAATTATCAGTTTCACCAGCAAAGGACCCCAGGCGAGTATATTTTCTGATAATTTTTACATTTGATAACTTCTACGATTCATGTATTTAGTAATGTTTTACATTGATTCTCTATTTGATTCCCGAAATGATTGTTCAGAGTTAGTATTATGCATTCCATATATATGACATATTTTACCATGCTCATGACTAAATTATTTTTTCGTGCCTATGACCGGTTTGAATCCATAAGTACTAGTTGGGCGGAGGAAATACATTAGTAGAGATATAAATATACCCTTTCCATCCCATTGGTTTATTCGTACCAGATAGTAGTCGCATACTTCATGTGTGGTGTGCTGGATTTATCCCTTAGCCATTTACATGTCGAAAGTGGTATTTCAACTCACTAGTTAGATGCAGTCTTGCTATATATTCTTGTTTCTATTTTCAATCATTTATTATTGTTACTTTATTGTCTTTATTACCATGTTCTCCTGCTTTTACTCACATGTTTCATACCATGATTCTCTATTTATCCACCCATCATGTATTTTAGTATTATTTACTATTTTATAGATTTTGTCAATTATTAGAACTCCTGTTGGAATGTACTCGCTCCATTCCTGACTGGAAACGAACATTTTAGGTTAGTCACGACTACTCTTAGCATTGGGGAGTTACGTGTGTACCTGAAGGCCAAAACCCTAGAAGCCTATTAGATAGTTGTTTTCAATTTTGTAAGATAATGTATTTTCTTCAAATGTAAACTTTCAATGTTGTAAATGGATTTAGCTTTGCGAATAAGCAATAAAGTTATTATTTTGAGCATTTTTTATTGCGGGCTAGACAATGTACTACAGTCGACACTACAGCGTAGGCTAGACTTGCGCACGCACTCGTATCCCGAAAAGTGGGTGCAGGTCGTGACAAATTTTATTGGTGGCCTATGCAGGTTAGTCTTTACAAATTGTGCGAACTCGTGGTAGTAACATATTAGTTGTACTGCTACGAGCCTGTGACTAGGAAGTACTTATTCATAATTAGGATTGACTAGGACTAGGTATACTACTCGGAAACTCTTTATTAAAATTGACTGTTGGGTAGTTAAGGTTGTTATATAGGCCATGCAGTTTAGATAATGATTTCTTAAATTTATATAACTTGAGAGGTTACCATAAATACACTATTGTGTTTTGATATGATGATATGATCCAAGGTGGGTAGACTGTTCGCCCAGTAAACTAGGACTTCCGAGGATTCAATTCCTATTCTTGACCATTTGTGCAATTTTACTTTTCTACCCTCTCTAAATATCATCGTCATATCGTAAGATCCATAGTACTTTATCATTAGCCATAAATAATTGTTTCCCTAGGAATCTATATTTTATTTCCACCTATTGACTTTTGAGCCTAACTTGATTCAATTATCCATTTCGAGTCAGTTCTTGCAGAAATTCGAGACATATATGTTTTTCCTCGATCCTTGAATATTAGATAAATAGAAATTAGAAATTTTTTACTTCTCTTATGTTCAGTCATTTTTCTAATCGATCGTTTGATTTTTAAAATTGATACTTTCATTTCAAGGACAAATACTTACATATTTCAATCGTGATCAACTTGATGAAATTCTAGGAGCTCCTTTGAAATTTTATTGGTATAGTTGGAATAGTTTTAATGACTCATAAGGGCAAGGCAACAGCGTACAGTCACCATTTATTTGAATTATGGAGACTGTGGGTTCACTACAGCCAGCAGCGCACTAGTGAGGCAGGATCCCTAAAGTTGAAGTAATTTCAGGTGAGCATGGGTTATCGAACATTATTAAAACTGTCTTAATTTTCCTATTTTGATCTTAGTTATCTTTATGTCAATATTGGATATAGTTAAAAAATATATGATATCATATTATAGTTGAGTTATGAAACCAAGGGTTTACTGCAGCCAGGTGTACACTGTCGAGGTATAAATTCTCGGTAAAGTAACTTTATATATCCATACGATTTTCGAATATTATATAGACTACGTCCTTTTTGGCATATAACTATTGATTTCATGGTTTGCAATTTCGTGCATTCACTTAAAATTCTGATTTAGTCTTTATCCTTTCATTTTTCTTTTATTTTATTTCATATCGTTATTTGTCTTCCTAGTAATCTTTAAAACCTATTTTTGAATTTCTTCCACTAGATTAATAATCATACCGAGATTATGATTCTATGATCATACCTACATAATTGATCGTGCTAAAATGATTCCGATTTGGATCATCCTTGAACGACTTTTTAGACTATTTTGATTATATTTCGACTGTGTCAATTCGTATATTTTCTACAGTTTGATTCTATAATCGTTTTGCTTAAATAGTTACTTGAGTTAATCGTGCCAAACAAATTTAAATTTTGATCGTTCCTAAAAGACCTTGATCATGACTAAACTATTTGACAATCATAGTCGTGCCTATATTTTAAAACTCTATTATTGCCAACTTTTAGATTTTATTCCACTGTGATCATGACTATTTTAATCATGCTCGTGCCAACTGTTTTTTAATTTTGATCATGCTTGGATGACTTGCATGGTTAACCTTGATCATGACTGCATCATAGTTATATCTAAGAGATTTTAACCATGTTTAGACTTCGTCTAAATTTTGATCGTTGACCATATAATTTGGTCATATTTTGATCGTGCCTAAACAATCAATTAGGCTAAACCAAATTCCTTAATCATCCTTAAACAAAATTTAATCGTGACTCAATTATTTTGAATATATTCTGGATCGTGCCAAATCACATAATTTCTTAAGGTTTCGATTCTATCCGCGACTACGCTTATCTAAGTTCGATTATTAAACGCATCATTTTTTATTATATTCTTGGTAGTGCCTAGTCCTATCCTTTGAAATTTCGAGAACAAAATTTTTCTAAGGTGGCTAGATCTGTAACCCCTCTTCCCGTATTTTTTTCAAAATATTATTTATTTATTTATTCTATTTTTTGTATTTTGAAATAAATCATCTTTGAAACGTATAAACATTATTTTGCTAATATTTTGTATAAGCCCACTTCCCAATTTTTTTAATTATTTTTTGATTATGATTTACCATATGGCCATTTGTGGTTATTTTTGGGACCCAATATTTTATTTAGGTTCTAGAACCTCAAAAACTATTTTTTAAAATTTTTGGATTTTTTTTGTATTTTCTGGAATTACTTTGATAATAAAATATAGGAAAAACCTATTTTCTAGGACTTTTAGAATTTATTGTGCAAGCCTAAGAGAAAATATTGACCCTACATATTTTTCTAGGGTTCATTACGCTATTTTATATTTTCTAGAATTTTTCCATAATTTTTGGGAGTATTTAAGTATTTATTTATTAAGGATTATATATTTTTAAAGGCTTCCAATATTTATTATGAGGCTATTTGGAACTAATATGAAGGAAAGCATTTTATTTATATTCTATAAGTTTAAATATATTTTCTAGAATTTTTTAGAATTTTTCTGGAATTTTTAGAATTTTATTTGAGTTTATTTGGCTCTCAAATGATTTTTAAATCATTTTCTGAATTTAAATCAACATTTACCCAGTCAGCATGCCAATCAGCATCCAGTCAGTGCCCCTGGCTCACTTGTCGGCGCCAGAATGAGTCAGCACCGCCTCTCTCTCTCCTATATATATATGTTATTAATTAACAAAATCCTAGAAATTTCAGCCGCCTTTTTGAGAGAGAGTTCTAGTAGAGATCTCGACTTCCCGAGGCGATTGCCGTCAACCCCGACGTGATTTTAGCGTGCCATTTTTTATTGGATTTGTCTCGAGGTAAACTTTCTGAATATGTAATTTATTTTCGTATATATTATTCCTAAAATTTTGAAAAATTCGTAGAGTGCTAGTTGTCTAAAATTTGACACGTTTTGGTGTTTTTGAGATTTCGGGAGAACCATAAATCAAAATCACGATCCGTTTAAAGTTTCGGAAAGCTAACACAGAGGTCTACGACATATAGTTTTTTCATAAATTATTTCATTCATCTAATATTTTAGTTATTCTGTTGAACTCAAAATTGATCGGTTGATCACCGTTTTGGTCACGATTAGCCATAACGGCGATATCTTTTGACCAAGGCATAATTTTGCGGCAAGGTTGATTCCAGAGCACTCGTGGCGCTGAAATCTACCGAGGTGCACTTTCAAAATCTAGAGTTCACAGTATTTGACTAGATAGTCAATGGCATGCCTTGATTTGCGTGCCATAGTTTCCAAAAATTGGAAACATGATTTTTGATGGCCAAAGTTGCATGTTTAGATTATATTTAGATTATTATTAAGTTAAATGATGTTTTTAACTAATTTATTCCAGAATTAATTATTATTAGATTAGTAACCCAACTAGCCACTATTCTATGAATTTAGAACTTGAACATTAGAATTGATTTGTGGTTTTCGTGCACAGTTCGTGGAGCGATATGTATTATAGGTTGACAGCTTCTAGATTGGCAACTCCCTTTTCCTCAACTTGCGACTACGGTTTGTGCAAGTATTCAGGCAAGTACAGTATTGTATTATATTTTAGTTCATTATAACGTTTTCTTTATCGTTTTCTTGTTTGATATCCCATTGAGACATTGCTTGATATTTCGTGGACACACGATTGTGACACCGTAGTTATTGTATCCTTCTTAGTGTAACATTGACCGTTATTGATTGTTAGAGAGTCGGGAGGGGAAATACTCGGTAAGTACGTGAACAAACCCAAATATTTTGATTGTGGATAGCTAAGTCATATACCCCACGTATGAGTTAGCCGTACCCTATTATTGTGGATAGCCATTATATGATGTGCCATATTAGCCCAGCCGTTCTTATATTAAAAGGTATTTTCACACACACATTGTTGTTCCTATTTTTTCTTTATCTAGTTCTAGTTCATATCTTGTTAGTTAATATCTTCTTAGTACATACCTTACTAGTTACATTCTGCAAGCTCATATCTTGATAGTTCATATCTTGATAGTTTATATCATGTTAGTTCATCTCTTGTTAGTTCTTTATATACCCTTGCCATCATTGTTTCTCATTGTTCTAATTTATTTTGGACTAACAACATTAATTGCAATATGGTTGTACTCTGCTCTTTTCCTGACCGGATCGTTGTTATAGGTGAGGTTGACGTGCCTACTCTTGCGCTATGGACCATACGAGGGGGAGATAGAGACTTGAAGGCCAAACCATAGAAGACTAGTTAGTTGTGTGGTAGTTTTCTATAATTGTAAAAGCCTATATTCTTCTTCAAATGTAAAACTCCTAAACTTTGTAAAGTTGATTTAGTTGTTGTGAATGAGCAGTTAGCATTTATGAGCACTTTATTTATTGTGGGCTAGATAGCGTACTACCGCCGATACTGCGACGTAGGCTGGGCTTGGACACGCACTCGTATCCCGAAAAGCGGATACGGGTCGTGACATTTTGTCATTTCAAAAACTAGTTAATGGTTATGGTTTGAAAGTACTATTTGGATTTTAATAAAAATATTTATTTTTGGAATTTTATTAGTATTTGGTTATTAGTTTTGGAATCCCAAAGTGGTTTCGAAAACCTTTAATGGTTTTATAAATAAGAGTTGTTAAAATATTATTTTAAATAAAATTTTGATTATAAAGATGTATTTTAAATTGTCTTGATGACAGCTTATTATTTAATTAAATATTTGAATTTGTATGCTTGATATTATTTGATAATATTAAAATATGTGAATTAAATTATTTTTATAAATATTAAGTATTATTTTTAAATTATTATGTTGATGCTTAATTGATATAGATCTATATTCAGATGATTTAAGATTGCTTGATATTATCGAATATTTATTTACATTAATATTTATTTTAATTAATTAATTGATTATGATTTAGATTAAAGGTTTATTTCATTTAAATAAACGAAGGCTTTATCTATTAGGAATCTTGCACCTTATCTAATATGAATAATATTTAAAAAAAGATTATACTAATACCAAAATATTATTAAATTTTTTTGACAATACTAGATATATTTTTATATCATTAGCATAACCCATTACTGGATTAAGATTACCATGTATATGATTTAAATTAAATTGATATTATCGAATATATATTTTAAATATTAGTAATTATATTGGGTTGGCTTTAAATATTTATTTTGATTTAAATCAATGGGGAGGAATTATCCGTAGAATTTGTAATCCTTATCTATCAGCCTCTTCCTATTTAAGGAGAGATAATTTTTTAACACCAAAAGCAATTCTAAAAAAAATAAAATACGTCTAGCCATTACAAGAATTCTCCACGACCATCATCTAGGCAAATAACCACCATCTCCGACCAAGCTTTCCGCAGCTGCCACCAATACCAGTCAAGTCCCTGTCCCGACTACCATTACGACCACCCCAACTGTCTCCATCACCAAAATCCTAATGTTGTCCATCATCACCATCGTGTTCATATATCCGCAGCAAACCATAATTGTGTCCGGACCTGTGCGTCCGTGTTCATCCCATATAATTCCACAATATTACAAATACAAACCAAATCCGTGTCCGTGTCCTTGTCGACAAAGCCACCTCCTACATCATCGATACACCCACACCACCACTACCAAACAAACACACCCCTACCACCACACCAGAAATACCTCTACCGTTATACAATTACTCACATGAGCCCGCTCCGAGTCTCCTCCTACGTGCTTCGTCGCCAGCGTCTCGCACGACCCAAAGCGCTACGCCGGTGTCCGTTGCTCGACTACCCCGTCCTCCTCTGGCAGAACTGTAGCGCCGCCTGATGACCTCGTCCGCATCCCCGCGAGCCAGGACCCATGTTCTGCAGGCGAAGTGCTCCGTCGCCGCCACGAGCTGGCTTCCGCCCACAATGCCGGGTGAGCACCACATGCGTCTTCCTCCTTCCAACGACCTCCTCTTTGACGAGTGCAGCCCTGTCTTCATGGCCGAACGCTCCGCCGTGCCAGAATCCCTACGCTGCGCCAAGGCGGTGACCTTCCGACGCGACGCCGCTCCTCTGCGACAGCCCCGACGAGGAGCGACTCGCTCTTCCTCGCCGACGATCTTTCCAGAGCCGTGTCGCCAAAGTGCGCCCAGCGCGGCGCTGTGCCTTAGACCGCCTTTCAGCGTCTAACTTAGGTGATCCCTCCCTCCCCCTTTCCTTTGATTTCTCTTTCTAAATTCTATCTCTTTCTTTTCTCCATATTAGTGTTGTTTTCTTTCCTCTCTGTTATTATATAAGATGAAGGGAGAGACCCAGCGGGCTGGATCCCCAAGGCCAACAGAATTGGGCTGGTATTGGGCTGGATTTTGGTATATTATCAAACCCTACTTTCTTTTGGTATATATCTATACTACTGTGAATGTATAAAGTATATGTATACCATAAACATATACACTATTAATATGTATATGTATTAGTATTATAGTATTACTGACAGTTTATTATTATTATTATTTATTTATTTATTTATTTATTTTATTATTGGTTTATTTAGTGAAATAGTTTTTGGGCCTTGGTTTTTGGGCTAGAGAAATATTGTTTTGGGCTTAAGACCATAAATATTAAACCATATTTATATATTATTATTGTAGTAAAATTTTAATAAGGTTTCATTAAATATTAAAGGTACAAATATTATTATCTGTATTCCTAAAAAGGTATTAATATAGGCTTATTGTTAATTATATTAAGATAGTAAATGATTTCTAAAATAAAATGCTTGAAATAAAATATGTATATATTTTGACAAATACTTTTTCCATATATACTTGTTAATATTTGGGCTTATCATATTGGACTTAAAGTTACATATATACATAAATAATTATATTTCAAAATAGGTTTATATGACTTTTTCCTTTATACATGCTAAACATTTCGATGGACCTTTAAACTAAATATACACATTTTTTTCAGAATAAATATATAGGTATATTATTATATGGGTTTCTATTTAGAATAAATCATTTGGGCTTTAAAAGTATTTTACAAAGTATATATTAAATAAGTATAACTATTATCCTTTATCAAGGATTTATTTAAATGGGCTTATTTGTTGGGCTTTTACTTGATTTCTAAAATTACTAATAATGATTTATATTCGTAAAATAAATGTATTCTTAAAAAGGGTTAATATTATTATGTTATAAATATTTTCTAAGCATATACATATTTTCTAATTCAATGATTACCTTTCCTCTAAGTTAGAAATCTCCGTTAGACTATCCTTGACCGTGACTAATCGTATTCCAATTTTTTTTGCGAATCCGAACCTAGCAAATCAGACTATCCTGGACCTAACGGGATTATCGGTTTCACCAGCAAAGGACCCCAGGTGAGTACATTTTCTGATAATTTTCATATTTGATAACTTCTATGATTCATGTATTTGGTAATGTTTTACATTGATTCTCTGTTTGATTCCCGACATGATTGTTACACGAAGTTAGTATTATGGATTCCATATATATGACTTATTTTACCATACTCGTGACTAATGTATGATTTTTGTGTCCATGACCTGTTTGAATGCATAAGTACTAGTCGGGCGGGGGAATACATTAGTAGACATGTAAATATACCCTTTACATCCCATTGGTCTATTCGTGCCTGATAGCAGTCGAAAGTGGTATTTCAACTCACTAGTTAGAGGCAGTCTTGTAATATATTATTGTTTATGTTTTATTCGTTTATTACTGTTACTTTCTTGTCTTTATTACCATGCTCTCATGCTTTTACTCACATGTTTCATACCATGATTCTCTGTTTATCCACCCATTACGTATTTCAGTATTATTTATTATTTTATAGATTTTGTCAATTATTGAAACTGCTGTTAGAATGTACTCATTCCATTCCTGACTGGAAACCAATATTTTTAGGTTAGCCGTGACTACTCTTAGCATTAGGGAGATACGGGTGTACTTGAAGGCCAAAACCCTAGAAGACTATTAAATAGATAGTCATTTTCAATTTTGTAGGACAATATATTTTCTTCAAATGTAAACCTTGAATGTTGTAAATGGGTTTAATTTTTTGAATGAGCAAATAAAGTTATTATTTTGAGCACTTATTTTATTGCGGGCTAGACATCGTACTACCGCTGACATTGCGGCGTAGGCTGGACTTGCGCACACACTTGCATCCCAAAAAGCGGGTGTGGGTCGTGACAAGTATGACCAATTATGGATTGAGATTTGATCAATATAGTTTTGAGATTGATTTGGTTTGAATTTAATGGAATGATTTATTAATTATATTTTTGACCCTTCCAAATTAGAAAATTATGTATCAATCTCCATATATTTAAGGAGAGCCTTTTCTTTATTTTCTTCCAACTCTAAAACCCTTCCAACCTAATTCTCTAATCCTAATTCGGTGATTGCTAACTGTCACGCCCCGGTTCCCAAGATGACTCGACACACGTGATACTTCTCCCCAGGCTACGCAACTGTACAATGAATACCATATTATACCCTGCGATTGTCGCCCGTAAGGTCCCAGATAGGCATAGATATAAGGCATAATCACAGAAATTCTACAATTGACATGACATTCATTTATCCAGAAATATTACATACTTGGTCTAGATTCATCAAAACACATATTATACATATTTGATTCATTGTCATCAAACACATAATTTACATAACTGAAGATGTTCTCAAAATGAAGCTACATTCCATCAGTTCCAAATCATTCATAGAGTTCGTTCTCGGTGTATGCTTGATCCACATCTTGATCTTTACCAATCCCTAGTGAACAAAACTAGGTCTTTAATACGACGAGCAAGCCATTGGTCAAAGAAGAGAGTTATGAACGTGGAATAATAAGATAAATGAATACAATGTAGTGTAAGCTTGAGCAATTAAACTCATACCTTGTGATATCAGTCAAGAAGTAAATAGCTCTCAAGATAATGTCACCAAAGACACAAACAAGATCTTTCTAGACCTAAATAAAATTTAGAGAAAACTTTCTGGATCACAGACACTCGCCTAGCATCTCAACAATAACTCTATTTGCCCGGGATCAGGCTCGTACAAATTAGGTGGTGCTTAGATTTTCCATCCGTCTATACTATCACACATTGACGTGATCACAAGTAAGATAGGATCATGAGTTGGTTTCCGAATCATCTGGGTCGAATCATTGCATCATGTACTACAACAAGAAGTTTGTATGACTTGAATTTTTCTAAGAATATCAAACCCATTTATTAGAGAGCTGAGCTGAACCCAGGGCCTAGATATCTAATGAATTGACAAGTATTCTGAGCTGAAACTCAGAGTATTGTGCAATAGATAGCTGAGCTAAAACTCAGGGACTGGATGTCCAACAACGATCAAGAAAGTGAGCTAAGCCTCACCCCGGATATTCGTGCGGCCGCACGAACTCCGATTCAGGGACTGATCAGTACGAAAAATCAAAATTCATATTACAAAGAAGTCAGCCGGGTGTGATCCAATAGTTTCTCTCACATCCCAATGCAACCTATTGTAGACATTCAAATTCCATAGAAACTATCCCTCAAACGGGAGTCGTAAAAGTCAAGTCACATTCAAGTAATAGTTTCGTCCTTTCTGAAACTACAAAAATCCGAGAAAGTATTGGAACCAAGGAAAATTCCAAAGTATCAATTTGGACAATAATTTTCAAGAATCCCTCCGATGTTATAGATCGGAGATGGATGGTTCCATGATCTAGAACTTAGGTCAAGAATTTCTAAGGAGTCCGAATTCTCGGAAAGAGACTAACTCTGGAATTTCTCAAAATTTTTGACAGAGTCTCCTTTGTATTTACTGACCCGAAAATAAATCCGATACAAGTAAACACAAAAGATATATATATATAATGGGCACACCAGCCCCTTCGGTGGAACAACTCAACACTGGCCACACATTTATATAAAGCTATGCAAATAAAATAGCTTTCTTACCTTGGCAAGCAAACGACATTTATTCTTGGGTTGCAAGCTTTATCAAATATGCTAAGTAAGTCAAAGACAAGATGATTATTAGTAATAAAATGATTCTAGGAAACTCTTATTGACTATGTACCGCTTAAGCTCATCAAGGATATATAAAAAGATAATTTAAGAGATTTAAAGTTAGCATGTAGCTACCCTAGTATATCGGTATACAAAATTATCAGTTAAAACCATGTTTTTATGACAAAATGGTGTTTTTAAGCCTAATTAAAAGTTTGGACAGAATTGAAATATCAAGTTAATTTGCTAAAACAATCCTACTTAGCTACATTAACACAAGTAAACGCAATTTAAGCAAAAACATAAAATCCGTATATATATTAATTCTTCTTGAAGTGAAAAATGCTAAAGTTCTAAGTTGTGACAATATTTGGTTGATTTCTACGCACATGAAAATGTCAATGTGTCAATAAACTTGTCCATGTGTATGTCAAGATATGTATATGTGTTTAATGCATATAAATTGTCAAGATGGGAGGAAAGACTAATAGTCTAGTTCAGAAGCTTGCTCCTCCCATTTTGATTGGACAATTTCTATAAATTTGGCTTACTTCTACTACACCATTGGCCGTAAGAATTTTCAACTTTCTAACTAGAGGTTGAGTCTCTATATTATACCCAGATATGAATGATGCAGATATAAAAGAATGAGTAGCTCCATAATCAAACAGTACCAATACAGGTCTAGATGAAGCGAGTATAGTACCTGTCACCACGTCCTCTGCAATTCCTGCTTCATTACTATCCATCATAAAGGCTTGACCATGGTTATTTTTCTTCTTCTTGTTATTGTTCTGACTAGCCTTCTAAGCCTGATAAAATTGATGCGCTTAAGGTGCCAATGCTGGTCTCTGTTGATATCCTGTCGGAGCATGACCTTGTGCTGAAGGCATATTAATCCTGGGCTTATTGTTCTGGAAGAAAGGCCTTTGCTGAAATCCCTGGTTTGCAGCTCTTGGTCCCTGTGCATTATTCTATACTATAGATATTCTATTGTTTTGGGGACATTGGTTCAACCGGTGGTTGGAAGATCCACACTTCAGACAATTTCCCTGAAGTCTTCTGCAGTTATTCTTCGTATGCCCTGACTTCCCGCAATAAGAACAACTTAGCATGACTCTATTCTGTTCAGGCTGAGCACGCTTCTGTTGCCCTTGTCCCGAGGTCCTTTCCTGAGGTGAGCCGGTCTCCATACTCCACTTTTGTCCTTCAGCCTTCGAGTTGTTCTTATCATTTTGCATTCTCTCTTGGTCTCTTGCTGCTTCGACCACCTTAGCATAAGTTTGACATCTGTAGGGAGCAACCTTCATCTTCAATTTATCGTCCAATCCTTCGCTGGACCGAACTACCTTCGCCTTCTTTTTAGTTACCATGCTCGAAGCATACTGGCTGATCCTTGTAAATTCTGCTGAATACTCATCGACAGAAGTTTTATTTTGCTTCAGATGTAGGAATCTTCTTTCCAGTTCCAACTTGGTGCTAGGAGGAAAGAAACTCTCTTCAAATTCTTCCTTAAATTTTTTCCAGGATATAATTTCATCAGATTCTTCGGGGTGTAAGGAGCTCCACCAGATATTGGCTACATCCTTCAGTTGAATCCTTACTAGTGACACTATATCGTTTGGCGCGATCTTTGTTCCCTTCAGTAATCCTTCTGTGGTTCTAATCTACTGTGTCGCTTCCATAGGATTTTTAGTCCCCTTGAACTCTGGGGGCTTAATCGTCCTGAAATCCAAAATAGTTGCAGCCTTAGGAGTAGCTGCGACATCCAACATTTCCAGTAATTTTGCAGACATGGCTTGGGATAGTTGGATCTGTTGGGTGTTAGCTTCCAAGACTCTTTGAAAACTCTTAAAGGCATCCGTTGGTCGTGTCTCAGAAGTCTCTGTTTGCGATGCATTGGGGTTTGATGGAGAAGACATTTCCTAAATATTAATGATTGGAAAATCTTAAAATAAATTTGGAAGAGGATCTCGAAGTAACTTAATCACTAAAGAGATGAGCTTAAAAACAAAAAACAGTTGCAATTCAGATAACCAGAACCAAAAGAAGCATATTCATTCATTTCATAAAACATGGTTACAATATGCTGCAAGGAAGTCCTTACAACTTCTATTTTCTAAACCTAATACAACACTATTTACATCTGTTGTGAATCCAAAAAGTTGTACAACAGACAAAATTTTCCTTTAAATCCATACATCATATATATATATATATATATATATATATATATATAATATATATATATATATGTATATATATATATGCTGATCCTTCAAAATGCAGTGCAGTAGACAAAAAACTACACCATTCCTAGCTGTCCTGCCTAGTCCCTTATGAGCTTCAGGTAGGTGATCTCAAGAATCCTATCATAAGGGTTGATCTCCTCCCATTCACTTATGGTCCCTTCATATCTCCAAGTAAATGGAGATGGACTGCTTTTCGCAAGGAAGAATATGAGGCGTACTTCCTTCTTAAAGTAAACTTCGGCTCCGTCCTCAATGTCCCGAATCTTGGAATGCTGGCGCTCGAAATACACTCCGAACACTGGAAGTTTTTCATCCTCTTCCACCAACCAAGACTTCCTGGCAAACTACTCAAATCCATAATAGGTCCGATCGCTCTCGTCCCAGTAAATGCTAGGCATGAATCGAGCCATCACCTATACCCAAAAATTCCCGAATAAGAAATCTATGACATGAAATAATTCATCATCAAGTTTTAATGAAGTTTAATCAAGATTCATATCCCAAACCTTTGCGAAATCCTCGATTCTTCAATTAGGAATTCAATCTTCAATTTAATTATTTTTGTCCTAGGGTAGTTCAAATAAGTCCTTAGAATATCTAATATCTACCTATATAATCTCCTTAACCTATACACTATCCTTAAAGACTAGACCTGCATGGGCCACCAACCAAAAGAGATGTGTCACGTCCCGGTTCCCAAGATGACTCGAGGCACGTGATACTTCTTCCCAGGCTACACAACTGTACAATGAATACCGTATTGTACCCTACGATTGTCGCCCATAAGGTCCCGGATAGGCATAAATATAAGGCATAATCACAAAATCTCCACAATTGACATGGCATTCATTTATCCAAAAATATTACATACTTGGTCTAGATTCATCAAAACACATATTATACATATTTGATTCATTGTCTTCAAACACATAATTTACATAACTGAAGATGTTCTCAAAATGAAGCTACATTCCATAAGTTCTACATCATTCGTAGAGTTCGTTCTTGGTGTACGCCTGATCCACATTTTGTTCTTCATCAATCCCTAGTGAACAAAACTAGGTCGTCAATACATCGAGCAAGCCCTCGGTCAAAGAAAAGAGTTATGAACGTGGAATAATAAGGTAAATAAATACAATATAGTGTAAGCTTGAGCAATCAAACTCATACCTTGTGATATCAGTCAAGAAGTAAATAACTCTCAAGATAATGTCACCAAGGACATAAACAAGATCTTTCTAGACCTAAATATAATTTAGAGAAACCTTTCTGGA
>JANAVB010023800.1:39997049-40079549 GCA_029216955.1 Iris pallida | reverse complement strand
TAATGATCATACATCTTGTAACATCTATTTACTTGCTTGTGATTGAGACAATAGGCTTGTTCATGACCATAGGAGACTGTTGGCTTGTAGTAAACCCTTATGTATCTAGACAGCCGTGACCGTATAGCGAGATGGAATCCATTTCAATATACGTAGCTGGCTATGTCTGCCCCCGCTCTCCAGTATTCTGGTTCTGGGGCGTGACATGGTTTAAGTGGTGGCCCATGCAGGTCTTGTAAATCAAGATATGTGAGGGTTTACCGGATAGATGTCTCAATCAGTATTCGTCCTTGATCTCTGCTCGTATCTTTCGAATCCCTGGATTCTTGTCCTGATCATATGCTTGTATCGTTGATCTGTCCTGGTCCATCCTTATTGTTCCCTATGTCGTCTTCTTCAGCGGCATTGTTCGTGGTCCTACCGACCAGCAAGGTGGAGCACCTCCCGCGGACCAGCAGCAACCCGGAGATCAAGCCCAGCATTCCGGAGTAGCCTCCAGAGTCGTGCCTTCTGGCGGAGAGCCACCAGTCCAGCCAGTTCAGCCTGCCGAGCCTGATGATGGCACATTAGTAGGACTCGTCAGGACCTTGATAGCTTCTCAAGATCGTCGTGGAGATGCCTTGCAACAGGCAGTGACGGATGCTTTGACCAGAGGAGGTCATCAGGGTAACAGCGCGGCCAACAGCTTCAAGCGCTTGAACCCTCCATTCTTCGACGGTAGTGAAGATGCTATTGCGGCAGATGCTTGGCTTCAGGATACAGAGGTGATTCTAGAAGCAGCCAGGACCCCAGAGAATGAGAAGGTAGCCGTGGTGCGCCTGCAGTTGTTAGATCTTGCCCGCAGCTGGTGGGCAGCTCAGGCCGTTGGATTAGCAGTACCTATTGCTTGGGCGGTATTCAGAGAGAGATTCCAGACCAAGTATTTCGATGCCGTGGCTCGGTATGATCTACAGACGAGGTTTACCAATCTGAAGAAAGGAGGCAGGACGGTCGATGGATATGCGGCCGAGTTTTCAAGACTCAGTCGGTTTGCTCCCACCTTGGTGGCAACCGAGTATGATCGAGCCCAGCGGTTCCAGCAGGGACTTCACCTGGAGATCTTGTTAGCAGTTGAGCAGTTTGAGCATCAGACTTTTGATGCAGTCTTGAGAGCAGTCCGGAGGCATGAGTATACCTCCCAGAGGATCATGGACAGGACCGGAGGTCGGAAGAGATCTCACGGCCAGATGAATCAGTCTTCAGCACCAGCCCCGGCAGCCAGGGCCTTGACTATTGGAGCTCCGAGGCGAGCGGCCTCCGTAACGTCGGTTCAGCATTCCACCCCGACGTACCCTCAGCAGCAGTAGCAGAAGCAGAAGCAGACTTCCGCAGTGGGATGTTCTCATTGTGGGAAGCCAGGCCATGTAGTGGCAGAATGTCGCAGGGCGCAGGGATTGTGCCTGGCTTGTGGAGCAGCAGACCATAGGGTTGGATCTTGCCCGAATAGGGGTGGCTCATCATAATCCAACCTTTCTAGCTCTTCGGTGAGAGGACCAGCACCGGTCCAGCAGCAGCAGCAGTACCCATTACCGAGGCCCTTGCCGCCTCAGTCCTAGATGTTCCAGCAGCAGAACCCCCAACAGCATGTTCAAGCCCAAGCCTTGAGTCAGAGCAGGCAGCGAGGATTTCAGCAGAGGGGACCAGCACCCCGAGGGCATGGTCAGGCTATGGTGATGACCGCAGAGGAAGGATTGGCACCAGGTGAGGTAGTGGCAGGTACTATTCTCGTCAACTCCTTTCCAGCTTCAGCTTTATTTGATTATGGTGCATCGTATTCTTTTATGTCTGTACGATTCGCGACACGGATAGGATTGGAGCCCGAGTCATTATCAGTAAGGCTTAATATACTTACTGGTAACGGACTTGTGGGAGTAGATAGAGTGTTTTCCTCGTGTCGGATCGTAGTTAGCGGTAGAGAATTCCCCACTAGATTGATAGAGTTCCCGATGGCCGATTATGATGTGGTCCTAGGGATGGATTGGTTGAGGAACCAGTATGCTAGAATAGACTGCCATATCGGCAGGGTTGTTTTTAGCATTCCAGGCGAGCCAGAGTTTTTCTTTTCCCGAGGCGCAGTTGAGCCTTCTCCTCCAGTATTGCGGATGACAGTAGCAGCAGTACAGTTGCCCAGGATAGTGGATGAGTTCCCAGATGTTTTCCCAGAAGAGCTACCAGGTATGCCTCCAGAGCGGGAGATCGAGTTCACTATAGACTTGATTCCCGAGACAGCTCCAGTATCTGAGAGAGTCTACAGGATGGCGCCGTCAGAATTGGAGGTCTTGTACAAGATGATTGAATAACTCAGAACCAAAGGATTCATTCGTGCTAGTGGATCGCCTTGGGGAGCCCCGATGCTTCTTGTGAAAAGAAGGATAGTACGTCCAGGTTATGTGTTGATTATCGTACCTTGAACTCAGTAACAATCAAGAACAGATATCCTCTTCCGAGGATAGATGACTTGTTTGATCAACTCAAGGGGGCTTCAGTATTCTCGAAGATTGATTTGCGCTCAGGTTATCATCAGATCAGAGTCAGAGAGCAGGACATCCCGAAGACAGCTTTTAGATCGAGGTATGGGCATTGGGAGTTCCTTGTTATGCCTTTTAGAGCAACCAATGCGCCAGCCATATTCATGGATCTCATGAATCGCATCTTCATGCCTTACTTGGATCAGTTCGTGATTGTGTTCTTGGATAACATCTTGGTCTACAGCAAGAGTGAGGCGGAGCATGAGCAGCATCTCCGTATAGTTCTTCAGATCCTCAGAGAGCACCAGTTATATGCCAAGTTTAGTAAATGCGGGTCTGGCTCGATCGTATTTCGTACTTGGGTCATATCATCACTCGAGGAGGAGTAGAAGTGGATCCCCAGAAGATTGTGGCCATTGAGTCATGGCCAGTGCCCAGCACAGTTGTAGAGGTTCGTAGTTTTCTTGGATTGGCCGGCTACTACCGGCGGTTTATTTCGGATTTTGTTCGGATTTCAGTGCCATTGACCCAATTGACCCGCAAGGATGCACAGTTTGCTTGGACGGCAGAGTGTCAGAGTTCTTTTGAGCAGTTGAAGCGAGGCCTGATAACAGCTCCTATTCTCACGCTTCCAGATGGGACCGGAGGATTCTCAGTATATTGTGATGCTTCAGGCAGATGTTTAGGATGTGCTCTGATGCAGCATGGGAAGGTAATAGCTTATGCATCACGACAACTTCGTGATCATGAGAGAAATTACCCAACCCATGACTTGGAGCTGGCAGCAGTAGTGATTGCACTTAAGTTGTGGAGGCACTATTTGTATGGAGATAGGGTGGAGATTTTCACCGACCACAAGAGTCTGAAGTATGTTTTCACTCAGAAGGATCTTAACATGCATCAGAGGAGATGGCTGGAGCTTCTTGTGGATTATGATGTCAACTTGCAGTATCATCTCGGGAAGGCCAATGTTGTTGCAGATGCTTTGAGCAGGAGAGCCGGAGTTTATTTTCTAACAGCGCAACCAGAGCTGTTAGCAGATCTTTAGAAGATGGGTATTGAAGTTGTTCTCCCTTCCAGTATAGCATTGATGGCCAGTATGCAAGTTCAGTCCACTATAGTCGAGAGGATTCGGATGGCGCAGTCAGCAGATTCCAAGCTTCAGTGACTCAGGGCAGAGTGTGAGGCAGGACAAAGACCAGAGTTATGCATTCATGAGGACGGTACACTTCGACATGGGAAGCGTCTTTGTGTACCCAGTGGAGATATCAGACAGGAGATCATGTCAGAGGCTCACAGTTCTCAGTATTCCATCCATTCTGGCAGTACGAAGATGTACCGAGATATCCGTCAGCACTTCTGGTGGAATGGTATGAAGCGGGAGATAGCTCGGTTTGTCTCTCGGTGTTTGGTTTGCCAACAAGTTAAAGCCGAACATCAGAGACCGGCTGGACTTCTTCAGCCCTTGCCGATTCCAGAATGGAAGTGGGAGCATGTGACCATGGATTTTATGACTAGATTACCTAGATCCCCATCTGGTAGAGATGCTATCTGGGTTATAGTTGATCGGCTCACGAAGGTAGCTCACTTCCACCCGTTCAGAGTTGGTCAGTCGACGGCTCAGCTAGCGGAGATGTACCTCAGGCAGATTGTCAGGTTACACAGAGTGCCAGTCAGTATCACCTCGGACAGAGATTCAAGGTTTACGTTGTACTTTTGGCGTAGCCTGCAGGAGAGTTTGGGAACTCGTCTCCAGTTCAGTTCAGCGTATCATCCGCAGACAGATGGTCAGTCGGAGCGTACGATCCAGACTCTTAAAGACATGTTGCGGTCTTACACACTTGACTTCGGTGGTTAATGGGAAGATCATTTGCACCTGGTGGAATTCTCGTACAACAACAGTTTCCAGGCCAGTATCCAGATGGCACCGTTCGAGGCACTGTATGGTAGGAAGTGCAGATCCCCGCTAGCCTGGAATAATATTGGGGAGAGACAAATGCTTGGTCCAGAAATGATCGCTGAGACAGTTGAAGTGGTCAGAAGGGTCCGAGATCATCTTCGAGTTGCCCAAGATCGCCAGCGCCATTGGGCCGATTCTCATCGGCGCCCTCTAGAGTTTTCGATCGGTGACCATGTATTCCTGAGGATTTTGTCTAACCGTGGCGTCATTCGTTTTGACGTGCGGGAAAAGCTTAGTCCTAGGTATATAGGGCCATTTGACATTCTGGAGCGAGTAGGAGATGTGTCCGATCGTCTCGCTCTTCCGTCGTCGCTAAGCGAGTGTATGACGTGTTCCATGTATCCCAATTACGACGGTATATCCCGGACCCGAGCCATATCCTAGATCATTTGGAATTGGTTGTTGGTACCAACCTTTCGTATGAGGAGAGGCTCGTGTCTATATTGGACCGGAGAGAGAAGATCCTCAAGAACAAGACTATCAAGTTAGTCCGGATTGCTTGGGGTCATCACTCTTTGGGGGAGTCAACATGGGAGCGTGAGGATGATATCCGATCGCGATATCCCGACTTGTTCGACTCGTGAGGTATAATGTCTTTCTTATGCCTCATGCCTTCGATTCCTTGCTTGCAAGATTGATTGATTGTCTAGTATAGTTTGCTTGTTATTAGTATAGCTAGTCGTTGCTCCTCTAGCCTCTTGATTAAATTCCGAGGACGGAATTCTTTTAAGGTGGGTAGAGTTGTAATGCCTGTGGTTCGTATCACGTATTCTTGGAATACGTGTACGTATTTTATTACATGATTTCCTGGCTTGGCAATTCCTTCTTGGCTTGGTCTATTCCTGGTTCGGGTTGGTTGGTTCGGCCTGGCTTGGTTTTGCTTGGGTTCATGATGAACCCTTGGATGAACCCCCTACCTACCACCACCATTTATATTTATTAGCCCATTCTTTTCTCTCTCTTCATTAATCTCATCTTCTTCTTCCTCATTTACTTCTTACCTGCCAGAGAGAGAGAGAGTGAGCTCTAGGCAAGTGCAACTTGCTTCATGGAGGAACTCTGATTTTATTACTTCATTCTCTTTCTTACAGCATTTTAACTCACTTTAGTTCTTGGCATTTCCATTTTTCTTGGCTAGATTTTTGTAGATCTAAGTTTGCATTATTTTCAGATTTCTGGGGTTTTGATCTACTAAATCTTGTTATTTTCGAGTTTTGATGGTTCCATGTTGTAGAGAATTTCGTTCTACCCCACTTTGACCTATAGAAGTTCGGATTTAGGCTCCGGATGATGGAGTTATGGAGCTTGAGGACCTGGCTCTCATGGTGTTCTTCTTCTATGAAATTTTGGAGAAGATGAACAGTGCTTGACTTGACCGCATGCATATTCACGCGGCAAGTGTTCTATCCAGCCGCATGACTGGAAGTTCTTGAACCGCATGAGAGTCGGACTTAATTAGCCGCATAACTCGCGCAATTCCCAGCCGCATAAGTTCTGAACTCTGCAGCCGCATGCGCCATTCCCGCTGGCCGCATGAGGACTTCACCCTGAGCCGTATGAACTCAACACTCGCGAGCCGCATATGCACACTTGCTCCCAGCCGCATGGGCATTGCTCCCCGCAGCCGCATGAGTACTCTTCCCTTCTGAGCCGAATATGGTTCCCCTCCCCCGCAGCCGCATGGGTTGCTTCTTCTCGAGCCGCATGGAACCACACTCCCCCCGCCGCATGTACCTGATTGGCCAGCTAGCCGTATAAGACCCATTCCCCCCCAGCCGCATGAGTTTCCTATCTTCCTGACCGCATGTGCCCTTTTGTCTCAGCCGCATGGGACCCAGTGACCCTGGCCGCATACGCTCTCCTAATTGGGCCGCATAAGTCTACCCTTTCCTGGCCGCATAGGCCTTAGCCGCATGGCTCTTCGATAGCCCTGAATATTGATATTTTATTAGACATTTAACGTCCATTTTATATCCTTACGCCTTTTGTCCTGAACTTGAAAATTATGAATTCATTTGATATGTTTGGAATTGATAATTGAGCATGACCTGATAGTGACCCGTAGTGGTGCACTCCTGACATAATAACCTGACATGACCTGATGGTGGCTCGTCGTGGCGCACTCCTGACTAGTATACTGGATATGATAAACCTGACATGATTATCCTGAATAGCTGTTACGACGGCTACTTGACATGACATGACCTGTATAATTAATCTGGACACCGTGGGCGATTGTGCTTGTACAAATAAACCAGTCCTGTCTTGCATCATGTCTAGGGAGGGACTCATGAGTACCACGGTCAGGAGTACCTATTGAAATGGACTAAGGCTAATAACTAGATTAATATATTAGTCATGAAGAGATTTCCCAGCTACAGGCAATCCCGTTACCTGGGCGCGCTTGGGATCTGTAGCCTGCCGTCGAGTAGGGAACATTTCCAGCACACTGTCATGTGTTGCACCCTTCAAGCTACTTAAGGGTACATGCGTTTCCTGGACGATGTACCCACCTGAATTCAACCCTAATCTTTCGTCCTGGGTAACCTGGATGGTCTGCAGGGCTTATGGCTGTGGAATAATCTCACTGCATCTTGCTAGTAATTAGGCCTGTGATAACCCTAGTTAGTTAAAGTATCAAGCCGTAGTTCTTGCTTGGCCGTGAAGTGATTGGATGGAGTCTAACCTGTCTAGCCTTGTCCTGATCCTGTTCCAGACTACTGCATGACCAGAATGCCTGTATTTATTTTACCGATAAATGGTGAGAATTCCAACTTCTGTTCAGACGAAGGGTTACAACCCCGGTCCTTGTTTGGTTTACGGGTTGTAACCTAGTAATCTGAATAGTCCCATGGTTATCTCATCGTATATCATCCTGATGTATTTTCTTATTTCCAGTCCTTACTTTTATTTATATTTTGTGCTGATTGCGGGTTTTAGTTCCTAAGTGAAGCTTCCTTTGTGGCACTTGCTCTTTCTGGGATCTGACCCAGCTGGTTTTGTATGGCCAGATTTCGGAGCAGCTCCAGAGGATCCACCGCTTTTCCAGCCCGATGGTGAACACCAGACGTAACCCGGGCAACGAGTGGGTTTACTTTTGCTCTTCCACTTTATTGTAAAAATATTCTTTTGAGGCGTTTAGCCGACGAACACCTGTTTAGCTCGATTGTATTTACTTACTGTCTGCCTACGGGCTGTAACATGATTGACAGATCCTAGGGTTGATCATGTATGACTAAACTCTTGCTAGTCCTAACATTTTGTAACGACTAGCTTCATGATCAGCTGAATATGTAATATTTGGGACGCCTTATTATTGTATATTTAATGATCATACATCTTGTAACATCTATTTACTTGCTTGTGATTGAGACAATAGGCTTGTTCATGACCATAGGAGACTGTTGGCTTGTAGTAAACCCTAATGTATCTAGACAGCCGTGACCGTATAGCGAGATGGAATCCATTTCAATATACGTAGCTGGCTATGTCTGCCCCCGCTCTCCAGTATTCTGGTTCTGGGGCGTGACAATATATATATATATATATATATATATATATATATATATATATATATATATATATATATATATATATACTTACGTATACAACAATATACTAGCACATCACATTGCCTATTGGTTGAAATTATCCATACTTATGAAAAATACAGAATATAAACATATATCTATTTATCATACAAATTCAAGAATAATTGACAATTATCATGGAACAATTCAAGAGAAAGGAGGAGAGAGGGCTTGCCTTGCTTTTGGGTATAATTCCTAGTAGAAAAGTTCTTCCCCAAGCCCTAATTCAAAATCGTAGGGCACGAAATGAAATTGGGTTAAAATTAGAACCCAAGAAATGAAATTAAAATGGGAAGGAATTAAATTGAAATTGGGATATGAATTAGAAAAAGAGGAGAAAGTAGAGATAAAGAAGGGGGGGTGTGCATTTGGCCGTCCGGCAGCGGCGACGGCGGCGACAACAGCAACTTGCGACAGCAGCGGCAGTGCAGCAATAGGGGAAAGAGGGGGGTGGTTGTTAAGAAGAAGGAGAAGAAGAAGTAGAGAAGAATAAGAAGAAGAATATGATGAAGAGTGGGAAGAGAGTGGGAGGAAAACTCACCTTGAAAATGAAGTAGAGAAGAGTGGGTATTTCCTCCCATTCTCTTCATGTTTAAAAGAATGGATCAAGATGGAATTTACTAAAATACCCTTATGGTCTCATAATTAGAAGATGGTGCCACGTGGCACCTCTCCATGCATGAGTGCCACCTAGTTGCAATTGCAAAATGCAAATTTGAATTTGCATGAGGGGGCTAAAGAAAAAGGAATTTGATTGATTGATTTATTTTTTTTAAAAAATATTTATATAGGACAAAAAATATATTTAAATATATAAAACAACAAAAAATAAGATTATGACACTATCCATTATATATACCCTTATGAACATCTCTCATCTTTTCCATTCTCAAAATCCCCTTTTTTCGTCAAAAATAGTCCAAAATTAATCATAAATTCAGCCTCATTTTTTTGAAGCTATAGCAACTTAGTGAAGTCGTTGCGACCAATTCCGGATATTGTTTTACCTCCATTTCTTTGTTAGTGACCGTATCGAGATTAGTTTTCTAAATATATAATTTATTTTCTATAATTATGAACATGAATTTTTGAAAAATTATTTGAGTGCCAGTTGTCCAAAATCGACTTGTCGCACTATTTTTGAGATTCCGGGAGATTCCTAACTCTATTTTATAAACTGTTTGATGTTTTGGAAAGCTAAAAACTTAGATATGTAGCATACTAATTTTCCAGAAATTAACAAAAATAGTTTAATATTTTGTTTAATTTGTAGAATCCATAGATGGCTGGTGATTCATCAAATTAGTAGCAGTTAGCCATAATTACAACAAATTTCAACCAAATCGAGATTGTGTCACACACGTCAACTCCAAACTAATTGAGGCAAGTACACTATTGCTTTATATTTTTAGTATATTATAATACTATTCATTATTGTATTTTTATTGAGTATCCCGTTGAGATACGATTGTGACACGATAGGACTTGTAGTATCATTGCTCGTTTATTGATTGTTTAATAAGTCCTGAGGGGAAATAGTAAGTAGGTATGTGAACAAACCCCAATGAATGTTATTATGGATAGCTAAGTCATACACCTCATGTATGGATTAGTCGTACCTTTTTATTCTGGATATTCGTATATATGATGTGTCATATTAGCCTAGCCGTTCACATGTCGAAAGGTATTTCAAACGCACTGTTTGGTTTACTTGTACATATTTATTGCTAGTTATCTTATTCATACATGTTCTTGCTAGTGGTTTCTTATATATTTTTATTATTTTTAGTTCATATACATGTTTCCTTTATTTCTACTGCATCTCTACTTGTTTAGCTTATTTTGTATTAAGTTACATTATTGCAATAGGGCTGTATTTTGCTCCTTTTCTGACTAGATCATTGTAGGTGAACGATCTTTTTTGCTATAGACTATACAAGGGGTATAAAGATCTTAGAGGCTGACTTTAGATTCTAGATAGATTAGATAGTTCTTTTATTTAAATATTTAGAGGGTTTGTCCCCGAATGTCATTTCGATGTATTATTAGATTTGTAAATAAAATAGTTATTGTGAATAAGCAATTAGATATGATTTTCTTGTATTTGAGTTTGACATTGAGACATAGACAGCGTACTACCGTCGATGCTGTGGCGTAGGCTGGACTTGGCTACGTACTCGTATCCGAAAAGCGAGTACGGGTCGTAACAACAGCCGCTAATGTTGTAAATCGGTTCTCCCTATCACAAGATACCTACTTATGGTTCCAACCAGAAGGAATGACGAGAAACCCATTATCTTTGGTAAGGTAGAACGTCCCCAAGATCTCTCTCCAGTCGATGCCGAACCTGATAGCGGCCAGATGCAAATCTACCATTATACCTCTAAAGTTAAATACCTCATCTAGAAGATGGGTTACGACTTGAACAGCAACAAGGGCCTTAATTATGGCAAAGGTAGACACCTACCCTTATGCCTTTCTGCTTCGAAAGTAAAGCCTTAGGATTACTACCATCGCACTCGACGTGGGCTCAGCTACATAACGACTCCAACAATGACAACGAGTTTTCCAACAAGCCTTACAAGGAGCTCTAGGAACTCTGAATAGTTGTTTGAATAACGAATTACATTTCCGTACCATCAGTGCTAATATTGGTATCCTCGGGGCCATGGAAAAAATAACTAATTAGCCCTTCTACTTTTACTTGAGTTTAGAGTTTAGGCATTATTTTTTCATATATTAGAGTATTCTTTGTATGTATGCAGCTGGCATGTTTCGTATGCCTAGTCCTACGTATATTGGGATTGGGGCTTTACATCCGCTTTGCTAAGTCTCATCAGCCTAGCGCCCCAGGATTCTTTCCCAGATATCCCACTTTTTCTGGCTACCATGTTGAGGATCAGAAAGTACGCTAATACTTCAATCCTGCTCGCACATTTGACTGGTTCAGATCTTCTGGTGAGCCTGCTCATACTTCTGGTGGTGATGACGATGTTGTTGATCAGGACATAGGCGAGGGTTGACGATATCTAGCTGTCGCTGTATTTAGCCTATATATCATGTTAAGTAGATTTTTTTTCTATTGTCATCATGTCTTAGAAGTGTCTTACATTCTGAGAACATGTAGTATCAGTTTCTACAGTTTAATTTTACTAGTTGTGTGAGCACCCTGAATTTTGGGTTGATTTTTTTGATTTTTTTGATTTTCTGATTGATTTAGTTTCAATAAATAAATTATTCTGTTAATTATCTTTAAGTGTACTTTTTCGTGTCTTTGATATTTGGAGTGTCAGGGATGTTCAACTCTGGAAACCTTCTTCATGAGTTTTGTAGTGGACATGATTACCTTTATTTTGGTATATAGTGTCCCACTCAAACTTGTTCCTTTGTACTCTTTTTGCTTCGCACAACTTCGGATCGATTTAGACCGTTTGATCATTAATTAATTTTCCCACTCTTTTCCTTGATCATTATTAGCACGTTACCGTGACTTTTGAATTGGGAGCACCAGACCAGTCATTCTCTTGAAACCAACTTATCATGCATGATCTACTCGAGATGCTCTTCACCCATGACCTTCGTGTCCCACTCAGACACACCATTTTGTGCTCTATTTTGTTCACACAACCTTTCTGACACGTGATTCGATTTATTTCACCCCACGGTGTCACATTTATTTTTTGACTTCATTTGTGGGTACCCTGTCGACCAAAACCTGTCAACCCCAAATATGGACATGGCCCACATTGAGTCTACTACCGGCATGACACTTGTGTCCCATTTATTGGAATCCCCACGTGCTACTTATTTACCCATGATTATCAACACCTATTTTAATTCGATTATTATGCAATGTCCGGTTTTGATCCAACCCGGCTTGACTGAACCCAACCCCAGCTCCATGTTACTCTTTCTCATGACACCCTTAGCCTCATTACCCTTGAAAAATATTGAGTACTCATTCTACTTTTTTTATATATTTAATGGAAATTTCTATTGATTGAAATCCCTATAGGAATGACCTAAATTCCTATAATTAATTCTAGCCATTTGATTTCCCCTAAATAAATTCTATCCATCCATTTTCTACATGCAAACTCCCCAACCCCTTCCTCATATGTGGCCGGCCCTAAGTTTTAGGCAAGGAATATTCTCTCTTTCCTCTCATTACTCACACACAAAGCAATTATTTTCCCTCTCTCTCTCTCTTCCTAACCTTTTCCTTCAGCCTCCCCATCTCGACTACACAGCATATTAGCACCACCACCCTGGCCAGCTGGCCGTCAGCCACCACCACCACCAGCAGGCCGAACCATCCTTTCCTCCTCCTTCTTCACATCATCTTCACCATCCCATTTAAAAACTACCACCACCACTTCATTTCCATTAACACTCATCATTTTCGATCACCACCACCACTACCAACATCGCTGCCACCGCCGCCCACCGCGCTTGCCACACCCATCTGTGTAGCTCCCCGCCGCCATGCCCCTGTGCGGCCAGCAGCAGCAGTGTCATGCCGCAACAGCGGTGCAGCAGCAGCAGTTGCAACCGCAGCTTGCACATCCGCGCTGTGGCCGGCAGTGCAGCGCTGCCGCCGCCGACGTGAGCGCCGTGGCCGGCGTGGCCGACCCCAACTTGGCCGGGCATACCCTCGGGGCAGGCCCCGTGGCCTCCGTTCGTCTCTCCGACGCGTATCGGAGGCGATCCGTGCGTTTGGCACGGGTTCCCGTCATGACGAGCCCGGAAACGAAGCTGAAATGCCGCCCCGTCGCAGCAACTTCGTCTATGATTTCCGAGAAATTCGACAGTTGGATCGGCGATTTCTTTACTCCCTCACAATCACGGTATATCCATCTTCACTCCTGTCAAGTTTTGTCCGTTGATTTTATCGTTTGATACATCAAAACCGGCCACCAAGTTGACCGTTTAAATTGTATAAATTTTGGACAGTTTTGCGGAGCCAACTTCGTCAGCTTGTACCTCCTTCATCGCAGCTCCATTTGACGTGCTACCAGTTCTTGTGCGAAGCTGGTATAACCCTCTTACTATCCCTCCAGTTTCGTTTCATTGTGAGATTGTTTGATTGGTTGAATTCGACGCTAAAGTTGGCCGTCCAAATTCGTAATTTCCAACTTGTAAAATTCTATTTTTGAACACGGGACTCCAGATTTCATTTCTGACACCACCAGTAGACTCGTGGCGTCGTTCTGGCATATTTTTATATAAAATTTGTTAGATTCTGGAGGACGTGGGCCCTGGCACGCATTTTGGTGCAAAGTGGGTCCCACAGTCCGGGTCAACGTGACTTTTTGATGCCGGCTCATCGGAATCCAATTTCGGATATACCGTTGAGTTCGTATCATTATTCTGGACTCGTTGACATGTAGTTTGCTGAGTTTTGAGAACATTGGCTCCGGCACGCGTTTCCGTGCAAACCGGAATTCTAAGTTCTGGTCAACAGACCAAATTGAGATCGGGTCAACGGAATCCAATTCTGGATATACCGTTGGGTTCGTATCATCATTCTGATTTCGTGGACATATAAATTGTTATATTTTATAGACTTATTTTCTTGCACATTTTTCGGTACAAAATGGCTCCGACACGGATACCGTTTTGACCCAAAATTACCTTTTTGCCTTTGTGTCCAAATTGGACCGATGGGTAGGCTATCCTATCTAATTTGACCATTCTTGACACATTGGCGATGTTTATTTTATCATCCGACAATGTTTGTAGATAGTTTCTCCATGTATCACCTTTTATTATAATTAATTCTTATAATATTCGTATTTCGGGATTAGTACAACGGAACTGAGATCAGTCAATTCCAGTGATCTCACATCGCTGAAATTGGCAAGATGGACCCGTGGATCACTATAAAAAGATTATTAGCTTTACCGTTGATCAACTTATCTCGATTTGCGTGTCGTAAGTTTCGACGTACGAATAACGAAGTACACTTTATATCATTAATAATTAGACTAGAATTGACCATGTTTGACCAGAGTTGACCAGTTGACCAAAAGTCAACTGTATGTCAACACTTGACCTAGTTTGACTAGATTGTTGACAGGAGTTGACCTAGAGTTGATTTGACTTAGAAGAACCTAGGATAATATATATTGCTTATAGAGATTCATTTATTACAACTTGAACACCTTGTAACCTGTGTTGCTTTAAATAGGACTCTGTCACGACCCGCACCCGTATTTTTTTTTTAAAACGGATACGAGACATGTCCAAGCCAGCCTACGCCGCAGTGTCGGCGGTAGAACGCTGTCACGGCCATGAAGATCAAAATCACAAATAATGCTCATTCACAAAAATTAATTTAACTTACAATGATCACAAGTTTTACATTTGTAGAAGAATATAAACTTGTACAATTCAATGAATGACTACAACTCAACTATCTAGCTAGTCTCTAGGCTTTTGTCTGCAAGTATTCCCGTCACTCCCCAAGCTAAGTGAATCCACGGCTAACCTGAAAATGTTGTTTTCCAGTCAGGAATGGAACGAGCACAATCCACTGAATGCAATCTTAATAAAGAAAATGACTATAAAACAAAGGTTAGACATCAATCATGAGTTTTGAAAATAACAGTAAAGCCGTAAGAAAAATCAATAGTAATAAATAGACTCATATACTTTCCACCGTTAGAAGTACCTTTGATATGTGATCGGTCTCGGGACAATTATGCGACACGGTCTACACGGTCTAAAGTTACACGGTCTACAGTTACACGGTCTACAGAAAATATTGCAATAAAGAAACATTGTCTACAGAATAATAATCACGAACTACACAGATTAAATGCAATAAATAAATCACTGTCTACACGGTCTACTTTGCAATAAATAAATCACTATCTACACTGTCTACAAGAAATAAATGTAACACGGTCTACACGGTCTACAAGAAATAAATGCAATACGGTCTACACGGTCTACACGGTCTAAGGTCAAATCACACATCGTTGGTACTTCTCATTCCCGACTCAACAATTTATAATAAAAAAATAATCACATAACTAATGAAACCAACCAATGAAATATAGTGAAAATCAATATCGAAATGCAGACAATAAACTGTACTCGCCTGTGGTCCTGTGCTGGTGAAACCGATGATCCAAACCACTCAATATGCCACTATAGTCAAAACCCGTACAACAGTTCCCGGAAGCTGAAATAAACAATACCAATGATCTCAGAATAGTCCAATTAGCTAGGATTGCCTATCCTTACGTCCAATTCTGGACACAGGGGTAAAACGGTAATTTCGAACAAAAACGATGTCCGTCGTTGGACCCGCTTTGCACCGAAAAACGTGCCAGAGTCAACGGTCTCTAAAGTCGTCAAACTACATGTCTACGGATCCAGTTTTCCGATACGAACCCAACCGTATGTCCAAAGTTGGATTCCGGCGGGCCGTGCACAAAATCGCCCGTTGAGTGGGACCGTGGGGCCCGCAAAACGACGATTTTATCAACGGTCTCAGAATCGGACCAAACTTGGCATACAGGACCAAAAAAACGATACGGTTCTAATGGCACAAGTTTCGTCTCGATCTGACGAGCGTGCACAAAGTAATTGAGAAATTTGCAAAGTACACGATACGGTGAATTTCGATGGATACGCATCAATTTCGTCGCGCACACGCGACCAATTTAATTCCGTCAAAGCCCACACGACCACAAAGCCGTTACGCAACTTTCGATCCTTTCGGTACGCGACCACGTCGTCCGGATTGGCGTGACGTACGTCGTGTGGAGCATTTTTCTAGTTTTTAAAACAGGTTTTTGGGAAACTTTGGGATTCGATTTCTCGACACGTAGTCGATGAAATCAAATTCCGCAAAAAGGGATTCGAAGCCCTATATGTTATCAATAAACTCCTTCAAATAGTTTTTCGAATATGATACTAGATCGATCAGAATCGATCGTTAAACTTGGGTGATTGGACTGGATTTTACTCTGTTTCGGGACAGATTTTTCCGAGTTTTTGAACTCGATTCTCGTCGTGCACAGTGCGTGTTAAAAGAATCTATGTGAAGGGATTTACAGCCCTGTGGGTTGTGAACGTACCTGAAGTCGCGGATCGACAAACGGTTTACCACGCGTTGCGAAAACGCGTCGCGAAGTTGGCCTCGCGTAGTGTCGCTGCTGCTGTTGACTTCTCGAACGCGCGCTGGTTTTGTGCGCCCGGCCGTCGGCGGTGCACGGCCGTCGGGGTGCGCCGCACAGGTGGCTGGGGGGTGGCGGACTGGGTTTGTGTTAGGGTTTGGTATGAAATCCCCCTCTCGCGATGTATATATATAGACTTGGAAAAATCCGAGCAGTGCTCGGTTTGGTTCTACTCGTGTGTAAGCCACCTGGGCTTGGCCCCTTGCTGGGTTATTTGGGATGGCTGGGTTCGAATGTTGGGGGGGCTATTTGGGAAAACGGGTGGCCTGAGCTCGGTTTTACGAATCGCATGTGGGCTCGGGGCTTGAGTCCTCGGTTTGATGGGGATTACTCGACTGTGGGCTGTGCTCGCTTCGGGTTGGTGTAGGCTGCTTCATGTTCTTCTTATATGATTAATTACTATGGTAGTATATATATCTTTCATATATATAATTATTTATATACATACATATATACATACATACATGTAGATACCAATATAATGTATATTTATACATATATACATGTATTCATCCATTTTTATCACAATATATATATCTATTATATATATCACTATATATATTACTATATATAAAATACACATTATTTATTTATATACAAATATACACATGTATACTTTTATTTAGTACACTTACATATACATATAATAACACACATATATTATAGTATGTTTATAATAAATTAATATAAAAATAATATTATTAAATAAAAATCCCAATATATAACAATAATAATAATAACGAAAATTAATAACCAATAATGGTATATATATATAACAATTAGCTATAATAATTAATTAATCATAAAATCTAAAAATCACCCTTTAATTAAAATAAGTAAAAATAAAATATTTCAAAATTTCCGGGAAGGGGAGCTACAAATCTACCCACCATAAAAATAATTTCGTCCTCGAAATTCTAATTCGTAACTATTCTTAAAATCCAAAAAGAAGGTCTACAAGAACCTCGATCTCCGAGATTTTAATTTCTCCAAAATATTTATGGCCTTCTCTAGTCACTTGGTATTTACGAAATCTCGATGACTTCTACCCACCTTAGGTTACACTACTCCCTTAAAACACGGGTCACTAAAATCTTATATTCTTCTAACTAGTGGCTAATAACTCTTCTAAAAATATCTAGGACATATGGTATTTATAATCCTCTCGCATCTATCAAACAACCCAAAATTTAACAAACAACAATTTTACACAAGTAGCTTAAGGAAATATGACTATACGTCACTCTGGAATAAGAAGGTCATGAAAATAAAATAATCAAGAATAAATATAAAATTTCAAGGGCGGTAGAAAGTATCCAAGGATACAGATAGAAAGAGTGTTTATGAACCTATAGTCTTATTTGCTAGATTGAGCTACTCTAGTCTAGTCATTGACTCAATCGAAAAACTTTTGCTTCTTAGAGGGACTTACAATCCATGGACTATAGAAAATCCGTTCTCGAATTTAATCTAAACAAGGTTCCTAAAATAGAACGGAATTTGGGAAATCGAGATTTTGATCTTTTTTCGTGGTTATTTAAACACATGAACAAGGAATATAAATCCAATACAAGATCGTATCGCGACTTCCTGGTTGATGGAATAAGGGTTACGAAGGACTTCGTACTCTAAGGGGTGGAGATTTCTTAGTGGGTACAGGACCTATTTGAAATAGTTTGGTTTTGTAATCCAAATTTGGTGGTATTCTTGGATGGGTTCTACTGGGTCTTAATGGGTCCTCTATTTGGACATCACTCTCTTGGTTGGATGAACCTAAAATTTCAATCTATATTGACCGAACAAAATCTCAAAGGTAAACTAGTTCTACTAGTTTAGGGTACCCTAGGTTTCAACTAAGTGATTGAGCTAGTTGCTAGTCGGGTTGGTTAGCTTAGGTCCATAAGCCTGAAGTGCGCCTTCAGTGACTTTTGAGTTTAAGTAGCACATGAGGTCTCAATTGGGTGGCACACTAGTGGCATGTGCACAGTGGACTCCGAGTAGATCACAACCATATATTGGGTCAAAGGTTCGAGTCGAGTTAGAGTCTCTAATTGTAGTCAGAAAGTATACGAGTATTATGGTAAGGGTTATAACTAGTCCTCCTGAAAGTCATACCATAAAAATAGAGTACAAGGGGATATGTTTGAGTGGGACATGATATACCTAGATGATGGTGGACTCGTCTAGATCTTGCATACGAAATTTGTTGGAAGGTAACAGCTGGTCTCGTGCTCCGATTTTAATGACACGGCCGGGAACACAAAACGTTCTAAATGGAAAGTGGGAGTCCAATGAGACACTAACTATCATCCTAATGGAAATCATTCTAATTAACCAGCAATCCTCGTATATCCTAAAATTTTAGAAGGCTTACAGTCTACCCACCTTAGAAGCTAGGATATGGTTTTAGGAATAATGAGGCTAGAAGAATTCCAAAAGTCCGGGTATGGTACCTCGACTCTTGTTAATAAAGAATAAGGTACGACACACGGAATACGGTGGATATAAGTCAATTCGAGGATCGTTCCTCCATAATTAAAAAACGAGTGTGTACAATGACACATGGTTGATAAGATAGAATGACCTACTCGTCCATAGTATACAAGAGTTATCGACGGGGTAACCAACTCTAAGGCACAAGATTTCTAACAACTGAGTCGTGAATTTCTATTTGTGTCAACCTGCCAGAATATCGTCACAAGAGTTGTAGTGATCGTGTATTGCTGTTGACAACTAGTAGATCATAATATGACAGGATATTTAAGCTATAGTATTGGCTAAGCTAGTGACGGTGGTGTTCCAACACTAGTTAGGTCTTAATAATAAAATTTACATAATTAGAGTAATATTTGTTGGAACACAATCTCGGAATGAGTGTCACGGTAAATGATTACCCTATTGTCCACTCATCTCATGTCTAACTGTGGGCTTCGGTTAAGGAAGGGTTGGTTCAAGGCTTAAGGGTTACTAGTTAAGGCAAGCTTCCAGCAAATAATTTGAGACTCACAACATTTGGTTTCTTGAGAATAAGTAGTCTCCTAGGTTGGCATTTGGTCAAGGGGAAGGTCCTAATCATTCTCGGACTCCAATGTCTAGAAGATCAAGGTAGTAGGTTTAGGGTCGCAGAGAGGACGAGTAACTTAAGGCGAGGTTCTAGTCACCTGGCTGGCCGATGATAACTACACTTGTGTATACAACTACCATAGCCATGGGGGATACTCTGTATCTCTCTACCATCACGAGCTTTCGTCTTTCCAAATCGGTGAAAGACAAAAACAATAAAGAATTCAAGGGAGATGTTACTAAATATAATTTCGTGATTCAAGGGCGAACATATAATTCAAGAGGAATTGTCAATGCAGTCGTGGATGAGACCCTAGGGACATCTATATCTCAATTCACGTAGGGTAATTAAATAAAGTGCGAACCAAATGCATCATGGTTGATCAGACCATAATACACTGATTCTGATTAGACAATAAGTTAGTGGGCGTCCCCAATAAACATATGTCTTGAATCAAGCTCGATAAAGAGTAAGCTTGCAAAACTAGGCTGTGATAGCAACATTGGTCAAAATAGTCAAATTACAAGTACGCGAGAATTTGAAAGGAGTTACAAGTAGTTTGAGTTTTGTGAGAATCAAACCTTACCAAGCGTTCTTGCTACTCGGTTATCCTACTATCTTCTTATCCATAACGCCTTGGCGACTAATGGGTTATGAACCTCTAAACTCTATATTCTAGGTAAACCTATTGGCGTCAAACAATATCCTCTTCGATAGGTCATAAGGACCACGGAATGCTAGATCGGAAGACACGCTACCCAAACTCACAGAACTTCTACTACTATTGGCTTCGGATCATATAGAACATACAGGGCACTGTCCTATCCTCTATGGTATCCCAAACTTGTATTCATGTTTGAAGTCATTTCACCGAGAGTTACGCCTCGTCCGTATACTCGAGCTATGGTAAACCCTTGGTTCCGTGACTCAGAGGTGATATCCTATCAGATACTCTACCTGTCACAAGGGTAACTACGATCAAAGAGGACCAATAACCATAGTTTTAAAAATATTCTATAACCTATATTTTCTTAGACTAGTTTCAATTCTAGGAATCGTGTCTCGCCAGTGCGCTGTTGGCTACAGTGAACTTATGATTTCTATAATTCAAATAAATGGCGACAGTGCGCTGCTGTTCTGCCATCATGAGTCAACTAATATTCTCTTAACTACATCCGTAAAAACCCATGAGCGCCTAGAGATTCAAACAAATCGCCTATAAAATAAAGCGTAAGCATTTGTCCTATCAGTCACAACCCTTAGGATAAAAGATTGCACAGGGAGAAATAACTGAGGACAAAAGAAATACAAACATTCTAACTCTTCCATGTGTATTCAAGCCTCTGAGGGACAAACTTGAATCGAAACTAACTCGAGGTCCGTATATGGATAACAAAATCAGAACTTTGTAAATTAATGATTCTTAGGGCAACTAGCAATTATATAGATAATTCGGCTAGGATATAGGGATGATATCTTAGAGGCAAAGAGAATGAATTGAACAATTCATCAAGGTTAGATCATTACTCTAGGAAACTCTGCCTCACCAAGTGAATAATCTATCCACATTGGATCATATCGTCCTATCAATAGGTAATAGTATAACTATGGGAATCTGACACGGTATCAAAATTAATGACCCTCATTCTAAATTGCATGGCCTAGACTACCCATCGGTAAATTTGTATAAGGGACTCCTAGTCCTAGTCATTCACTTAAATTAAATTAATTTTAATTCGCGAATGAGCATTTCCTTGCCGCAGGCTCGCAATAGTACCACTAACTTAAGTACCATCACGAGTTCGCGTGATTTGCGAAGACTGACCTGCATGGGCCACCACAAAAACTTGTCACGACCCGCACCCGTTTTGTTTTAAAACGGATACGAGACGTGTCCAAGCCAGCCTACGCCGCAGTGTCGGCGGTAGAACGCTGTCACGGCCATGAAGATCAAAATCACAAATAATGCTCATTCACAAAAATTAATTTACCTTACAATGATCACAAGTTTTACATTTGTAGAAGAATATAAACTTGTACAATTCAATGAATGACTACAACTCAACTATCTAGCTAGTCTCTAGGCTTTTTTCTGCAGGTATTCCCGTCACTCCCCAAGCTAAGTGAATCCACGGCTAACCTGAAAATGTTGGTTTCCAGTCAGGAATGGAACGAGCACAATCCACTGAATGCAATCTCAATAAAGAAAATGACTATAAAACAAAGGTTAGACATCAATCATGAGTTTTGAAAATAACAGTAAAGCCGTAAGAAAAATCAATAGTAATAAATAGACTCATATACTTTCCACCGTTAGAAGTACCTTTGATATGTGATCGGTCTCGGGACAATTATGCGACACGGTCTACACGGTCTAAAGTTACACGGTCTACAGTTACACGGTCTACAGAAAATATTGCAATAAAGAAACATTGTCTACAGAATAATAATCACGAACTACACAGATTAAATGCAATAAATAAATCACTGTCTACACGGTCTACTTTGCAATAAATAAATCACTGTCTACACTGTCTACAAGAAATAAATGTAACACGGTCTACACGGTCTACAAGAAATAAATGCAACACGGTCTACACGGTCTAAGGTCAGATCACACATCGTTGGTACTTCTCATTCCCGACTCAACAATTTATAATAAAAAAATAATCACATAACTAATGAAACCAACCAATGAAATATAGTGAAAATCAATATCGAAATGCAGACAATAAACTGTACTCGCCTGTGGTCCTGTGCTGGTGAAACCGATGATCCAAACCACTCAATATGCCACTATAGTCAAAACCAGTACAACAGTTCCCGGAAGCTGAAATAAACAATACCAATGATCTCAGAATAGTCCAATTAGCTAGGATTGCCTGTCCTTACGTCCAATTCTGGACACAGGGGCAAAACGGTAATTTTGGACAAAAACGATGTCCGTCGTTGGACCCGCTTTGCACAAAAAAGCGTGCCAGAGTCAACGGTCTCTAAAGTCGTCAAACTACATGTCTACTGATCCAGTTTTCTGATACGAACCCAACCGTATATCCAAAGTTGGATTCCGGCGGGCCGTGCACAAAATTGCCCGTTGAGTGGGACCGTGGGGCCCGCAAAACGACAATTTTATCAACGGTCTCAGAATTGGACCAAACTTGGCATACAGGACCAGAAAAATGATACGGTTCTACTGGCGTAAGTTTCGTCTCGATCTGACGAGCGTGCACAAAGTAATTGAGAAATTTGCAAAGTGCACGATACGATAAATTTTGACGGATACGCATCAATTTCGTCGCGCACACGCGACCAATTTGAATTCCGTCAAAGCCCACACGACCACAAAGCCGTTACGCAGCTTTCGATCCTTTCGGTACGCGACCACGTCGTCCGGATTGGCGTGACGTACGTCGTGGGGAGCATTTTTCTAGTTTTTAAAACAGGTTTTTGGGAAACTTTGGGATTCGATTTCTCGACGCGTAGTCGATGAAATCAAATTCCGTAAAAAGGGATTCGAAGCCCTACATGTTGTCAATAAACTCCTTCAAATAGTTTTTCGAATATGATACTAGATCGATCAGAATTGATCGTTAAACTTGGGTGATTGGACTGGATTTTACTCTGTTTCGGGACAGATTTTTCCGAATTTTGGAACTCGATTCTCGTCGTGCACAGTGCGTGTTAAAAGAATCTATGTGAGGGGATTTACAGCCCTGTGGGTTGTGAACGTACCTGAAGTCGCGGATCGACAAACGGTTTACCACGCGTTGCGAAAATGCGTCGCGAAATTGGCCTCGCGTAGTGTCGCTGCTGCTGTTGACTTCTCGAATGCGCGCTGGTTTTGTGCGCCCGGCCGTCGGCGGTGCACCGCGGCGATGCGCGACCGTCGGGGTGCGCCACACAGGTGGCTGGGGGGTGGCGGACTGGGTTTGTGTTAGGGTTTGGTATGAAATCCCCCTCTCGCGATGTATATATATAAACTTGGAAAAATCCGAGCAGTGCTCGGTTTGGTTCTACTCGTGTGTAAGCCACCTGCGCTTGGCCCCTTGCTGGGTTATTTGGGATGGCTGGGTTCGAATGTTGGGGGGGCTATTTGGGAAAACTGGTGGCCTGAGCTCGGTTTTACGAATCGAACATGTGGGCTCGGGGCTTGAGTCCTCGGTTTGATGGGGATTACTCGACTGTGGGCTGTGCTCGCTTCGGGTTGGTGTAGGCTGCTTCATGTTCTTCTTATATGATTAATTACTATGGTAGTATATATATATATCTTTCATATATATAATTATTTATATACGTACATATATACATACATACATATAGATACCAATATAATGTATATTTATACATATATACATGTATTCATCTATTTTTATCACAATATATATATCTATTATATATATCACTATATATATTACTATATATAAAATACACATTATTTATTTATATACAAATATACACATGTATACTTTTATTTAGTACACTTACATATACATATAATAACACACATATATTATAGTATGTTTATAATAAATTAATATAAAAACAATATTATTAAATAAAAATCCCAATATATAACAATAATAATAATAACGAAAATTAATAACCAATAATGGTATATATATATAACAATTAGCTATAATAATTAATTAATCATAAAATCTAAAAATCACACTTTAATTAAAATAAGTAAAAATAAAATATTTCAAAATTTCCGGGAAGGGGAGCTACAGACTCTGTGGCTTCAGTTGGACCCCTATACCTATCAGCTGTTCAGGTTATCAGGCGAGTACATTCTCTGACCATTTCATAACTTGTTAGAATTATATTCCTGCTTTAGATTACTTTATTTGATGTTGTCATGACATTATCACGGATTAGTACTATATAGATCTCTTCATGCGATGTTATCTCCCTCGGGAGCATCGGGTACATTGTGTCATGTGCGTTTCACTTTCATCATGTACTACTGTGCTTTCACCATACATGTACACTCTTGTGAATCATGTAATCTCATGTTCACGGAGCCCTCATGTATACTGTCATGTGCACCCTTTCATAGGCCTTCATGTGATATCTTGTATAATAACATAACCTGCTTATATCCTTGTGTATTGATTAGGGAAAACGGAGGAGTGTTAATAGTCATGTGAACAAATTCCATAGTAGTGTAGATCATGTGAAACTCCTTAGTGTAGATCATGTACTAATCTGTCCTGTTCAGATGTGCTATCATGTACTCTACATCACTAGCTACTATTAGTTCTCTATATAAAGTAGCTATTTACTTACAGTTCTCTTCTTTTACATCATGTACTTCGTTTCAGTTTCCTGTATCTTACTCTACTGTATGTTTATATTTCCTAACCTGCTATGATCTGTTGAGATGTATTGTGCTCGCTCCTGTCATGACTGGACCTGTTGATAAATTTTACAGATAGCCTGGAGGTTGCCTGCTAGCCTAGAGGAGACACATGTAGAGGTTGTATAGATAGTTATTTCAGTTATCTTGAGTTGTATTCACTTTATGGATTACTGTATTTGAGCTTTGAGATGTATTTCTGGGTTTGTGTATCTTAGACACTTAGACTTCTATCTGCTGTATCTCTTTTGGATTTCATGTTTTATCTATCTTTATCATGCTCTACCTTAGATGTGATTGAGACTGTATCTGCTATGTCACCTCCATTCGGAGAGTATATACTGTACATGTACCTTTATATTGTTAGATGTTGACCTAGGCAGTATTCTACCGCCGACACTGCGGCGTAGGCTGGACGTACCCACGTCTCGTGTCCTAACTCTAGGGTGTGGGTCGTGACACATTTTTAGTGGTGGCCCATGCAGGTCAAGTTTGTGTAGTGGTATTCGAATTAGAGTACCACTACAGCCTGCAGTAGAATTAGGATATATTTTTGAAGGTACTCAATCACAGTTAGGATTTCTTGAGAGATTCCTGGGACGACCCTTGATAATCTTATTTTAACTTCGATTTGAAAACTCTTCTTCCCTTGATTTGATTTATTATTACTTTCTGTTGTTGAACTTGATTTTGATGGACTATTGTTGAATTTGAGTTTGTATTTATTAATTTTAATGGAAGATTATTGAATTTCGAATCTTGATGTTAGCTGTTGCATCCGAGTTTGTATTTATATGATTTAATGGATTATTGTTCAGTTTTGAATCTTGATGTTCGTTGATAAAATTTGATTTTTGGTATCCATTGTTGATTTAATTTTTTTATGTCAAGATGAAATTATATGGGCTAGGTCATCTAATTTATGGAATCTAGTCATCTACAGTCACATTAGCCAGCATGGTGAGGACATATAGTCTGATTTTGGATATATTTCTCGGGTGTGGGAATTTAAGGTTTTCGTAGCCAAGCTAGCGGCATCGCAAAAATTTTAAATACCATGATTCTAGAGGTATGTGCCTAAGCCGAGGACTCTGTGATTATCGTAGAATTGCTTACTAGTATGACGAGGATTTAGAGTACCATGATTTTGGATAGACGCATTATCAGATTGTACCTTAAATATTTTTGAACATGTTTTCTCTACTTTGTTCCAGTCCTTCAAAAAAAAGAGAATTATTATTTGTTTGTTTTGTTTTGCTTCTCATTATTTAACTTAGGAGTAGGTTTAGCTATTTTTTATAAACCTTTGTGTAACTTATTACTATGAATTTCTTCTTAATACAATGAATTGATGATTTCTACTAGACCTTATCTTGGATTTGATATTATAGCTCTGATTCAAAATGGTTCCTTCTTTTAAACAGATAAGCAGAACAAATTTTATCGTTATTTCCGTCTTGCTATTATTCTTGTATTAAATAATAATAATAATAATAAAAACTGACTTGGTTACATCAATCACCTACTTTGCAATCTTGGTAAGAATCTGAATGTTGGTCTTGATATGAAATTGATTTTTATATTGGGACATAAGAATATATATTGCGGACACAAACACTTGCCTGATACGTATGCATGCTACACTTTGATTTCCAACCTATCTAAATACATATTAATATGTTGTTGATGTTTAAATTGTCAAAACCCAAATATTTTTGGTTCTCTGCTTTTTTATCTTAAACTCGTAATTTAAATATAAATTTCATGTTATTAGTTATGTTTACATCACTGCACATGTATGTTATACATAGGGTTTCAATTCATAAAATTTTAGTTGAGTTTTGTGTTTGAAATTGTCAAATCTAAGACTGTGTGCATATTAACCCTTAATACTGGATTCCAAATCTTTAGTTCAATTTGCTGTTTTATTTTTTTAAAATGTAATATTTTGAGCTATATACATTGTGGTATGTAGGTATATAAATTTAGGTTTCATATTCTTACATGTTAGGTTGTGATAAACATTGGGTTGGTTGATGTTCAAATTTCTCCAAATCCTAAAACTGAATACATGTTAACATTTTCACATTGGTTTCCAATGTTTAGTTAAATTTCAGATTTAATATGTAATATTGAACTGTATACATAGCTAAAAGTATGGATAGTATGTTAGGGTTTCTTCTCTATCATGTTAGGATGTATTGGAAGCATTGAGTTAGTTGTGATGTTTCAAATCCCTAAAAATCTGAAACTGTATTATGTTAATATTACACTGGTTTAAATGTTAGCTTATTTCAGATTCTTGTATGTAAATGCTGAACTAAAACTGGATTTAACCTTTCAATACTAAAGCTATAACCCTGTACAAGGACACACCCACCCTAACTTAGTATACACTGCCATGTAAACCTAACCCTTCCTCTCTATGTTATGTTCATATATCTATATAGATATATATAGAGTTTATGCTTACATGTTATAATGTATATAGATACATAACTAAATCTCTAACTCTTTATATATATATATATATATATGGTTAGCCATGCATGTTATGAGTAAATAGGTTGTGCATTGTAGATTGTTTAACCAATATGCCATGAGTAGTGTAACTTGATAGCTATTGTTTTGAAACCCAAATCCTCCTATACTTTCATGTATATTTCACATACACACATGCCTACTATCTAACCACATGAATATGTCTATATACACCCATACACACACAAACCACATAACCTTTACATAGTGCTAGCTTTTCCTTCTCTAACTCTATATATATAAATATATTGTGATTGGATTTCAATGCAATTGACTTTCATTCTTAACTTTTGATTTTGATTTTTTTTCCTTGAATAGTACCCCTTTACAGATAATTGGTAGTTAACTTTATTTATTTTTGATAAGTACTAGTTTTTATATAGGATGGTAGACTGCCTTACAGTTTTGATGAATTGTTGTTCTGTAACTTTTCTAGTTTAGCACCCTAGTTTGCTTGTGTGTTTTGATACCCTATGACCGTTTCGGTTAGCATGACTAGTATACCTAGATGAGACTTTCACTACCACCGTATGCCATGACCCTGTATGTTGACCCTTTTTAATCATATGTTTTACTTAAGTTATGAGACTTTGATTGTGGGGATTTGACCTAGAAGGAGTATGAACATTTTAATTTCGAGGACGAAATTTTTATAAGGTGGGTAGGATGTGAGCACCCTGAATTTCGGGTCGATTTTTTTTTATTATTTATTTTCTGATTGATTTAGTTTCATTAAATAAATTATTTTATTAATTATCTTTAAGTGTACTTTTCCGTGCCTTTGATATTTGGAGTGTCAGGGATGTTCAACTCTGGAAACCTTCTTCATGAGTTTTGTAGTGGACAGGATTACCTTCGTTTTGGTATATAGTGTCACACTCAAACTTGTTCCTTTGTACTCTTTTTGCTTCGCACAACTTCGGGTTGATTTAGACCGTTTGATCATAAATTAATTTTCCCACTCTTTTTCTTGATCATTATTAGCACGTTACCGTGACTTTTGAATTGGGAGCACCAGACCAGTCATTCTCTTGAAACCAACTCATCATGTATGATCTACTCGAGACGCTCTTCACCCATGACCTTCGTGTCCCACTCAGTCACACCATTTTGTGCTCCATTTTGTTCACACAACCTTCCTGACATGTGACCCGATTTTATTTCACCCCACGGTGTCACTTTTATTTTCCAACTTGATTTGTGGTTACCCTGTCGACCAAAACCTGTCAACCCCAAATATGGACATGGCCCACATTGAGTCTACTACCCGCATGACACTTCTGTCCTATTTATTGGAATCCCACGTGCTACTTATTTATCCATGATTATCAACACCAATTTTAATTCGATTATTGTGCAATGTCCGGTTTTGATCCAACCCGGCTTGACTGAACCCAACCCCAGCTCCATGTTACTCTCTCTCATGACACCCTCAGCCTCATTACCCTTGAAAAATATTGAGTACTCATTCTACCTATTTTTTTATATATTTAATGGAAATTTCTGTTGATTGAAATCCCTATAGGAATGACCTAAATTCCTATAATTAATTCTAGCCATTTGATTTCCCCTAAATAAATTCTATCCATCCATTTCCTACATGCAAACTCCCCAATCCCTTCCTCATATATGGCCGGCCCTATGTTTTAGGCAAGGGATATTCTCTCTTCCCCCTCATTACTCACACACAAAGCAATTATTTCCCCTCTCTCTCTCTCTCTTCCTAACCTATTCCCTCAGCCTCCCCATCCCGACTACACAGCATATTAACACCACCATCCTGGCCAGCTGGCCATCGGCCACCACCACCACCAGCAGGCTGAACCATCCTCCCCTCCTCTTTCTTCACATCATCTTCACCATCCCATTCAAAAACCACCACCACCACTTTATTTCCATTAACACTCATCATTTCCGATCACCACCACCACTACCAACGTCGCCGCCGCCGCCGCCCGCTGCACTCGCCACACCCAGCTGCACAGGTCGCTGCCGCGACCCTACACAGCCGGCAGTAGCAGTGTCATGCCGCAACAGTGGTGCAGCAGCAGCAGCTGCAACGTAGATTGTACAGCCGCGCCGTGGCCGACAATGTAGCGCCGCCGCCGCCGACGTGGGCGCCGTGGCCGGCGTGGCCGACCCCCACTTGGTCGGGCGTACCCCCGGGGCAGGCCCCGTGGCCGCCGTTCGTATCTCCGACGCGTATCGGAGGCGATCCGTGCGTTTGGCACGGGTTCCGATCGTGACGAGCCCGAAAACGAAGCTGAAATGCCGCCCCGTCGCAGCAACTTCGCGTGCGATTTTCGAGAAATTCGACCGTTGGATCGACGATTTCTTTGCTCCGTCACAATCTCGGTATATCCAAATTCACTCTTGTCAAGTTTCGTCCGTTGATTTTATCGTTTGATACATCAAAACCGGTCACCAAGTTGACCGTTTAAATTGTATAAATTTTGGACAATTTTTTGGAGCCAACTTCGTCAGCTTGTACCTCCTCCACCGCAGCTCCGTTTGGCATGCTACCAGTTGCTGTGAGAAGCTGGTATAACCCTCTTACTACCCCTCCAGTTTTATTTCATTATGAGCTTGTTTGATTGGTTGAATTCGACACCAAAGTTGGCTGTCCGAATTCGTAATTTCCAAGTTGTAAAATTCTATTTTTGAACACGGGACTCCAGATTTCATTTGTGACACCACCAGTAGACTCGTGGCATCGTTCTGGCATGTTTTCATATAAAATTTGTTAGATTTGGAAGACGTGGGCCCTGGCACGCATTTCGGTGCAAAGTGGGTCCCACAGTCCTGGTTAACGGGACTTTTTGACGCCGGCTCATCGGAATCCAATTCTGGATATACCGTTGAGTTCGTATCGTCATTCTGGACTCGTTGACATGTAGTTTGCTGAGCTTTGAGAACATTGGCTCCGGCACGCATTTTCGTGCAAACTGGAATTCCAAGTTCTGGTCAACGGACCAAATTGAGATCGGGTCAACGGAATCCAATTCTGGATATACCGTTGGGTTCGTATCGTCATTCTGGTTTCGTGGACATATAAATTATTATATTTTATAGACTTGTTTTCTTGCACACTTTTCGGTGTAAAACGGCTCCGACACGGATACCATTTTGACCCGAAATTACCTTTTTGCTCTTGTGTCCAAATTAGACCGATGGGTAGGCTATACTAGCTAATTTGACCATTCTGGACACGTTGGCGATGTTTATTTCATCACCCGGCAATGTTTGTAGATAGTTTCTCTATGTATCACCTTTTATTATAATTAATTCTTATAATATTCGTATTTCGGGATTAGTACAACGGAACTGAGATCAGTCAATTCCAGTGATCTCACATCGCTGAAATTGGCAAGATGGACACGTGGATCACTATAATAAGATTATTAGCTTTATCGTTGATCATCTTATCTCGATTTACGTGTCGTATGTTTCGACGTACGAATAACGAAGTATACTTTATATCTTTAATAATTAGACTAGAATTGACCCTGTTTGACCAGAGTTGACCAGTTGACCAAAAGTCAACTGTAAGTCAACACTTGACCTAGTTTGACTAGATTGTTGACCGGAGTTGACCCAGAGTTGATTTGACTTAGAAGAACTTAGGATAATATAGATTGCTTGTAGAGATTCATTTATTACAACTTGAACACCTTGTAACCTGTGTTGCTTTAAATTGGACTCTGTGGCTTCAGTTGGACCCCTATACCTATCAGCTGTTCAGGTTATCAGGCGAGTACATTCTATGATCATTTCATAACTTGTTAGAATTATATTCCTGCTTTAGATTACTTTACTTGATGTTGTCACGACATTATCACAGATTAGTACTATATGGATCTCTTCGTGCGTGGTTATCCCCCTCGGGAGCATCGGGTATATTGTGTCATGTGCGTTTTACTTTCATCATGTACTCATGTGAATCATGTACTCTCATGTTCACGGAGCCCTCATGTATACTATCATATGCACCCTTTCATGGGCCTTCATGTGATATCATGTATAACAACATAACCTGCTTAGATCCTTGTGTATTGATTGGGGAAAACGGGGGGGAGGGGGGTGCTAATAGTCATGTGAACAAATTCCATAGTAGTGTAGATCATGTGAAACTCCTTAGTATAGATCATTTACTAATCTGTCCTGTTCACATGTGCTATCCTGTACTCTACATCACTAGCCACTATTAGATCTCTATATACAGTAGCTATTTACTTACAGTTCTCTTCTTTTACATCATGTACTTCCTTTCAGTTTCCTGTATCTTACTCTACTGCATGTTTATATTTCCTAACCTGCTATGATCTGTTGAGATGTATTGTGCTCGCTCCTGTCTTGACTGGACCTGTTGATAAATTTTACAGATAGCCTGGAGGTTGCCTGCTAGCCTAGAGGAGACACATGTAGAGGTTGTATAGATAGTTATTTCGGTTGTCTTGAGTTGTATTCACTTTATGGATTACTGTATTTGAGCTATGAGATGTATTTATGGGTTTGTGTATCTTAGACACTTAGACTTCTATCTGCTGTATCTCTTTTGGATTTTATGTTTTATCTATCTTTATCATGCTCTACCTTAGATGTGATTGAGACTGTATCTGCTATGTCACCTCCATTCGGAGAGTATATACTGTACAGGTACCTTTATATTGTTAGATGTTGACCTAGGACAGCGTTCTACCGCCGACACTGCGGCGTAGGCTGGACGTACCCACGTCTCGTGCCCTAACTCTAGGGTGCGGGTCGTGACAAGTTGCTTGTATAGATTAAAACTCTTTCAGTTTCATCTATACTAAGTGGATGTTTTTCTTTGTGGAAGCTAGCAGTTTTTGTACATATTCTCTCTTTTGGCAATATACATATATTTCATGCTTAGTAGTTTAGTTTAGATACAACTTCTTAAATATAACTTCTTTGTGAAATATCTGCTTTATTATTCTCTCTTTCTTCATGTTTGTCTTTCTACAGTTACGGCAGATCATTTTGGTAAATGACAACGGGAGAAAAAAATATAACACTTGTCAAGAGGAGAGGGTATAACTATAAAGGATTTTTCTGGCCTATTTTTGATCAAGGTGTTATATCGTTAAAGTTTGCCAATTATCTAAATGGGGGAGATTGTTGGCCCATTGGTCATAGTTGAACCGATTTTTATAATCGTCTAAACTCGGACTCGATATACGGGCTACTCGCAACGGATTACGACAACCAGTACTACTACTATTTAAGATTTGCTCAGTCATTGCATCTGTATTTATTTTTTGTTCTCAAATGTATTTTACATAATTTTATTGATTCTAAAAAAATGTAAACCGTATTGTACTGGCAAATAGGCTTAACCTAAAATATTTTTCAAACTACCAGTTTTATTTACAAATAAACTTGCTTATAAAATAGCCCAAAAACCTATATTTGAAAAATAGCCCCAAAAGCACCAATTTGTAAACCTAAATTATGACCTAAATAGGAACACCAGAGTTCGAACAGAGTTCAATCCGAAATCGGCCCAAACTCGGGTACCTGATTTGGTAAACCCTATAAACTTGTTCTTTCTGCAAACTCGACTGCAACGGTCGAATTTTCGAACGTTTGGCATCTGAATTCATCCAGAACTCAGTTTTCAGAAATCTTATAAAGAGAGAAGATTTGTCATTTCATATCACTCATTTACTTTCAATATTCTCTTCTCTTAGCTTCATCAGGTATTCAAAGCTCTTATTTTCAAATCCTAAGCCTATTTTACAACCTCTTGTCTACATGCCAGTACGATACGGTCTAGAAGTTTTAGAGAGCCGTAATCATAGGCTTAATCAAGAAGTTCACACTTTATAATTGAAGTCGGTCGAGTACTTCGGATTAAAACTCAGTGTTGTAAGAAGTCGACAAGCACTTCAGATTAAAGCTCAGTGTTTTAAGAAGTCGACAAGCACTTTGGATTAAAGATTGAATTTGAAATATTGGATTTCAACTTGAAGCAAGAGTCATCCGGTCTGGATTAGTCCTCACAAGAGGGAGACCAGAATATATCGCTATGTTTGCGTTTGATCAATGTCTCTCTTATTTACTGGTTTATATAACTATGACATAACTACTGCAACACAATAGTGATTGTAGGAACAATTGAGCACCTCTAGAGGTGGTGAATAGAGTGTATACGTGCAGTGGAATAATAATCACCACTTAACAATATTTATGGCAGCAATCAAACAAATATGAAACAGGCAGTATTGAAGTAAATGCGTAAAGTAAATAAGTTCAGAAGAACAAACACAAACACGAAGGTTTATAGTGGTTTCCCTCTGAGAGGATTAGACCAGTCGCGAGAACTCTTGCCCGCTATTAACCTACTATTTTGAATAGAGATTACACCGCGTGCTTTGCTCCGAAGAACATTCCACCTTCAACTCTGTCATGTTTTTATCCGAAGCCCACGATCAAACTTTAAAACACCTTTATGAAGGAAAACTTTTATACTCCAAGCTTGTACAACTCGAATACTCCTAATCGGAAATCACCGGCACTTAGAAGAATAGGAGTTGTCTTGGAAATAGGAAGATTAAAGCTCTTAAGTATATAGGAAGGCTTGGAATAGATAGAGAAGATGAAGAACGAATGAGTGATTAGAAATAACAAATTATTCTCTATTTATATGAATTTTTGAGGTAGAGTTCGGGCAGAAATTGTTTAGGGCAATGTTCATAATTTTGAACGTTGTAGATCCAAAAAAATTGAAAAATACAGCTGACTATGAGTGATCCTAGGGGATCGAGTTCGGGCAGATCTCGGCCCGAGTTCGGTTGCTAGGGTTTCAGGGTCTTTTTGGTTCAGGAATGCTTTTGGATGTTGGTATGGCTTAGGATCAAAGATAGGTTTGTTTTTATTTCAGGATAGACATCTAAATGCCATGATCCCGACGCACAATTTTCAAGACTCAATAAAAAAAATACAGAATAAAATATAAAATTTCAGTTGAGACGAAATCTGCGATCTTCTATTTCTTTTCATATCGAGCTCGGAGTTTTAAGTCAATTATCGAAATCGGTTTGACCATGGTTGAATGGGCCAACAGTGATATAGTAGTATTTTTCTTTAATTGCTAATATTCTGCTGCACATTCTATTCACCCCACTCTAGAGTATATATTGCTTAACATATCGGTCCTACATGTCTTTTGGATGACGGAGGGATGATCGCGGTACAATGAAGTCTACGCCCCATGCCTCAAATGCCCATGATACAATGGTAGGGTTTAGAAACTCATAGGGTTGATAGATAAAGTCAGCATGTATCTGACATGCTTTGTACTTCTTGGCATACTCAATATCATCTTCCATCATAGTGGGCTAGTAACCCGTGCGTCGAAGCCGATCCTGTAACTTAGGACCGGGTTAATGGGCTCCGTAGGTACAGTCATGCATTTCGCGGAGTGCTTGCTTCGTTTCGGTATCCGATAAATATCGGAGGAGAAGTCCATCGTAAGAACGACCATACAACATTTTAGTGGTGGTATCATAGTAGAACTGTAATGCCCCAGTCCTAAAATATGTAGGACTAGGAACACGTAACATGCCAGCTGCACATTCAACCAGACTCTGGTCCGACTCGAATACGCATAAGTTGTGTTATAATGGACACAATCTACATAATAAAACTATATCTATGTCTCAATCCACAATGAAATAAAACACAAGAAAGAGCCACAGGTGTTAATGTCGGCCCCCAATAACAAGGAACTCGAATAGACTCGAGAAAGAAATATGAGTCTATAAAAAACTAGGCTATGGCAGCAGAGGAGTAACTAATATGATTAAATAACATACCTCGGTAGAAATGAAATAAGTACCTTATACCAATGCCCGCATATCAAGGCGATTAGCCTCAGCATCTTTAGACAGGCTCCACAACCATTTAAGCTGCAAAACTGGCAGGAGACCAGGTCCTCAGGAGGACATAACAAGGTACAAGAAACAAGATGCCAAAAGTAAAATAGTACAATGCCACATACTCAATGATAAACTACTGTAACCATCTAAGTGATATACAAACAAGAGTATGGTATCATACACCGGGCTGGTACTCACGGACTCATCCGTATACTAGACAGTACCCTCTAGGCTCCGTGTGGCGAAACCCAATGAAGGATAGTATATGTAGATATATGCACTTTAGATTCCGTATAGAGAACCCAAAGTCTAGTACTCATGTATATAGAATACGCCCAAAGCACGATGAATACTCTCCCCTCCCAATGTAACCTCACGTCTCATGTCCATGATGTCTCATGTCTATAACACGCAAGATCATGACCTCTAACTAATGCAAGGAGTCATAATAATATATATGTTATATACCTATCTCATATCATGTATCCTATAAGCCTACACATAATCACCATGAATACCCCAAGAAGGATTCTGTTATATGTAATAGTGTCAAGTGTCCTGTGGTCTGTCGTGCTCAGGATACAAGCACGTATCATGGGTTCGTGGTAACAACTCTCTAACTGACGATACCCGACTCCGCTGACGGATATCGGCACCCGAACCTTATTCGGACACTAAGTATCATCTCACAGCCCTAAGCTAGACACACACACACCAATCCTATCAAATAGCTATAGTAACTAAATACTAATAAATAGAGCAAGAACTGAGATACATGATTGCAAGGTATACTTGCCTGTTGCCTGCTGCCTGCTGCGGTGTCGCCTGACTGATGTCTTCAGTTGGAGGTACATCGGATCCAAGTTATCCTATTATAACATATTCTAGTAAAGGCACAATCTAATTCAATTAATATAAAAAGAATGTGATCATTTGTACAATGTCAACTAGTATGGTGACTTTTATGCCAACGATCCAACAGTTGTGTGGCCTTCGACAACGTGCTAATAACCACGTACCATACTACTTTCTACTATGTCGTGTGGGTCTCGAACATCATGTTATAACACGTACATTTAGGCATTTATATGATTCCAGTACTTTAATCCTAAACAAACGTAGATATGACACGATGTCCCAAATTCACGACGACGCTAAACGATACTTTGAACATGCATGCAGCCTCTCAAACACGCATGTCGACAACAAATAAAACTGAAATTAATATGAATTAATTTCTGAAATTTATTTTTATTTAGTTAAAAAAATACTAAAATATTTGTCGTTGCATATACAATGTTTCGTTGCATATCGACTAGGTATTTTAGCAACTTGACAACTAGTTTGTGCATGCAAAGTTGCCAACCTATGTAGAAATAAATCATTTAATACATAAAATATACTAATTTATATTCTAAAGTATAAATTAAAACTATTTTAAACATTATTTGATGATAATATATACAAGAAATAATTATCTAGTTAGTATGTCTAATTAATGACACAATATGGCCAACATACCTATTTATTTGGAACCAGTTATAATGGAAAAATTAATATTTTAATTCTGAAATAATATTTAAAAATAATTCAAACATATCATATTTATTTTATATACTAAAATTAAGCTAGCCAGTTAGCACATTCAAGTAATCTCACTAGGTTGTCCAATTTCGGTTGATTCGAACTAGATGAAAGCTTAAAAATATAACACTTTATATTATGAAATTAATAAACTTGTATATAATATTCAGAATATATTACCATAGAATTTAAGATTCTTAACCATCGAATTTCAGTAGGACAAATAGGACATAATATATACAAGTTCTATTTTGAGAATCAATGATTACGATAACTAAAATAATGAAGTTGCAAGCAAATATATACATAATAATTTACGAGATAAATTTAGGACATAGTGGGATGTTGTAGAAGAGTGTTAGGAACGTTACCAAGAGATTAGTTGATGCCATGGGGTCTCCTAAGGGTGCGCGAACAGCAGTGCAACGAATTTAGTTTAAGCCTGGACACCTCTGATGGAGGGGCTGCTTTGAGGGAGTTAGAGTGAGTTTGATGAAAATTTTGTGAAGAGAAAATGGTGAGTACAGAGAAAGGAAGAAGCATACCAAATTTGAGAGAGAAATACTTAATGTAGAAAGAGAGATATGGCCGAAATGGTGGAGACTAGTTGAATTCGGATTCAACTTTTGGTAGGGGTGGAAAGATGGTTGTTTGGAGGAAAATTGAGAAGGATTTTGGAGATGATTTATGAAGAAAAAATGTTATAAAGTGGGTTAGAAAGAAGTTTTGTTCAGATTCTATGAGGTAATAAGGTGAGGAGAAGTCTATATATAGCCAAACATTAAGGGGGAGGTGAAGGGTTAAGTGGAGAGTTAATGGTTGGGAGTTTTTGTAGTTTATGGAAAGGGAATGGTTAAGGGTGCTTGGGAGTTATGGAAGATAAATAAGTGGGGAGGATTGGCTGCCCATTTATTGTACTTGACCACAATTGAGTCCAACCTATAGTGGTTAAGTGGTGAGTTAATGGTTGGGTTAAGTCCAAAGTATATAGGACAGAAATTATTTCTAGTACGTTAAGTGTTAGGTTTTGCATGTCATATCATTATGTTTGGTGTTTTGTAGAGAGGACAATAGTATATAATGTTTGGTATGAACTATGTGGAGGTATGGGGATATTTGGGTTGAGTTTGGACTAGCTAAGTAAACCGATAGCTCAATAGGACTAGAGATTATGTCATTAGGATTTACAATTAATAGAAAATATATAAAGGTCAAATTTATCTTAAAATATAAATTAATATTAACTATTCTTATTAAAAAAAATATCCAAAAATTCAGGGAGCTTACAATCTACCCACCTTAGAAAATTTTGTCCTCGAAATTAAAACTATAATTAGAACTCTATAAAGTTATAGCACTAAAGTTAGTTTTAGAATCTTACCAGTATCCTCGAATAGATAGTGCTCCCTCATTGAATCTTATCATTCCCATGTAGATTATCCAGGGGAATGGTGCTTCCATACAACTCGAACCAACCTATCTTCTGCCCTCTAAGCGTCTTCTCGCTAGTATCCAATATTTCAACTGACTGCTCCTCGTATGATAAAATGGGTTCCACCGTAATCTCAGAATGATTGACCACATGACTGGGGTCAGTCACATACCTCCTCAACTGTGAGACATGAAATACATCATGCACTCCCTCCAGAGATGAGAGTAATGTAAGACGAAATGCCACTTCTCCAACACGCTCTCTAATATCGAGATGTTACTAATCTAGAGGTAAGGCTTCTAACTTGGCTATTAAATCTCTATCTATAACTAACTATGGAGATAGAAAAATCACAATCCCTTCGTAACTCTGTCAATCCTTCAAATCTATACTATACTCATATAGGTTACATCACTAACTTCTATAGTAGTTCAATTAACGACCCACCCCTTCTATTCATAAGCAATCTATACAATCCTTACAAGTATGCATACCCATTGATTCCTAACTGCAGGGTAAAGGTCGAGGATGAACTAGACAGTCACATAAACCTATTGGTCACCCTTATAATCCTGGACTTCCATCGGTCATTTTAAGGCTAGTCTTACCATGTATAGAGATGGTCGTATTTTCTAACATATATATTCTTACTCTATTCATATACCATCCTAATAATAATTTCTCTAGTACTTCTATCATAGGCCCTATCTTAGGCAAAAGATAGCAGAATTTGGTCTAATGGTTCCATGGTTGCTTGTTAGGGTTAGACTTTATACTTAACTATATTCTAACTTATTCCTTGCGAAAGTATCTATGAAATTCTACCAACCTTATTTATTTACCTAATCCTGTAATCCTGTATTCCTATCTCCTTCAATTTTTTTAGAATAATGGTTCTATATAAGCTTAGCCTTAAATACATGGCTTACCAAACCATTCTATTCATACCAAAAGTATCTAATCTATCATATCTAGTTGGACATGTTTCGGAATACCTATCATTTGACTAAGAGCGATTTTATACCAAACTAAAATTCATAGAAAATAGATTGCCACCATTATAGTTGTTCTTTCTAGCATAGTTGTTCTACCCTACTCGTACATACCTTAGATAATCACCCTCCTATGAAATATTTTACCAATATAATTTTTATCCTAGGATAAAATATAATCAAATCTACCATCACTAGTCTAGATACTGATGGGACACCTTGTTCATCAAACACATAACTATAGCAGGCGCATTCATCGATCAAAAAGTGTCAACAATCTTGTAGTTGCCGTGACAAAATCTGAATGTTGTCCTTGGAGTATCCTCTTTCCGTAACGTCACCTGATGGTGTCCTGATCTCAAAACCTTCGCTTCTGTTAGGTGGTTGAATCGGTTGATGGAGAACTATACTTCGAGTCACCAGAACGATATTGGGCTTCAATGATCAATCTGCCGGGAGATGATGATCCCTGACTCATTTTAAAGTATAAACTATCTATCAAGATTTTCTAAGGATGAGACTAGCTAACCTTTAAAGTTATGTTCTAACTTATACTACCTAAGAGGTCATATATCTTGATTCTAACCAGTTCACCCACTTTCGTGGCTTAGATTTTCTCCAATCGTCACTCCTGGAAATATAAATATATATATATATATATATATATATATATATATATATATATATATATTTTATATATATATATATATATATATATATATATATATATATATATTACGCTAGGTCCTAACCATCCTCAATCCTTTGCAGTTCTTTAATCTGTATATAGTGCTGCTTCTATGATCCTTCATCTTTATACCCTATGTGTATTTTATTCCAATATAATTATTGTAACTATAAGTCCTTTGGGTTTCTTATCTAACGTGTATCGATGAAGGATTTTATTATGCATACGACTTCTTGTCTACTTAAGATAAGATTTCTGATCCTACTCTCAAGTGTTATTTACAGAGGTTATATTTGTGATAAATCATTCCTTAATCACATTACCCTATTTTCCTATAGGTTATCAAATTTTCTTATTAATATGGTTAACAACCCACCCTTTTAATTAAAGGAAACCATGCAATGCCTACAGGTACGCTTAATCTTTTTAAGCTTGTTTACTAGGCAGTGGACAAGCTTATATATGATACCTTAACAACCACTTACCTTTCGACTAATCTTGTAGTCATGGTTTTTAATAGGTCCTTTCAAGATATTCCTCCTATGTATAGGGTTATATCCAGTCTAACACCGTCCTCGCCATTATACAACAAATATTCCTAGATCCACACCATGGCACAACCTATCATCATGTATTATTTTGACTCACTCCTTCAATAGGAATATCCCTAGTGAAGATCCTTCAGGTCACTGTCCAAGGTAACTTTATTTCCTACATATGCATACTATCATAACTTCTATATCCTTCAAATGAATAAAAAACCTTTTACAACCATACAATGTCTGTAAGGATTCATATCTATCTACTGTACCTCATCCTTTTCATATCAAGACTTTCGAATTCTTTGAACTATAGTCTTTCATGTGGGTGATCATATTCTAGTTAGGAACCCATATCTAACTCTAAAATTCTACTTCATAGTCTTCCAACCACTCAATCTTTACGATAGAAGAACATAACTTGCCTTCTTTACTAATCCCCAATTAAACTGTGCTCTACCTCTACCCCATTTCTATATAATAAAGGTATTCTAATCTGTCTCCTTCCACCATAGGTGAATAGTAGAAGGTTGTAGTCAATTTCTCATAGGGTCTCTCGTTAAGGTTTAACTAGCCTATAAGAATTCTAGATTGTTAGTTCGATCTACTCGGTCAATCTAAGTGAGATGTCTATCCAAACCCTTACCACCGTAGATAACTAATTCCCTTTATAAAATACTCTATCAATACCTTATAGGCTATAATAGAACATAATCCAATTAGTTCATCAATACAAGTATTCGTCCTTCAAAAATAGGAATTGACGAGATTCCAAGGAATTGACGAGAGTCCAAGACAAGGAGTTCAAGAAGGATGATCGACTTCAATTATGAGTTCCAAAGGCGATGATAAAACAAAAGGATTTTCAAAGCAATTGTGGATTGAGATCCTATTACAATATCCTTCTGCATGCTCGTTCGGCAGAGTAACGTAACCGAAACGATATACTCTGACCTGCATAGGACATCACAAAAACATGTAATATCCCAGTCCCAAAATACGTAGGACTAGGAATACGTAACATGCCAGCTGCGCATTCGACCAGACTCTGGTCTGACTCGAATACGCATAAGCTGTGTTATAATGGACACAATCTACATAATAAAACTATATCAATGTCTCAATCCACAATGAAATAAAACACAAGAAAGAGCCACAGGTGTTAAAGTCGGTTGCCCAATAACATAGGAACTCGAATAGACTCGAGAAAGAAATATGAGTCTATAAAAAACTAGGCTATGGCAGTAGAGGAGTAACTAATATGATTAAATAACATACCTCGATAGAAATGAAATAAGTACCTTATACCAATGCCCGCATATAAAGGCGATTAGCCTCAACATCTTTAGACAGGCTCAACAACCGTTTAAGCTATAAAACTGGCAGGGGACCAGGTCCACAGGGGGACATAACAAGGTACAAAAAACAACATGCCAAAAGTAAAATAGTATAATGCTACATACTTAATGATAAACTACTGTAACCATCTAACTGATATGCAAATGAGAGTATGGTATCGTACCCCGGGCTGGTACTCACGGACTCATCCGTATGCTAGACAGTACCCTCTAGGCTCCGTGTGGGGGAACCCAATAAAGGATAGTATATGTAGATATATGCACTTTAGATTCCGTATAGAGAACCCAAAGTCCAGTACTCATGTATATAGAATATGTCCAGAGCACGATGAAGACTCTCCCCCATTGTAACCTCACGTCTCATGTCCATAACACGCAAGATCATGACCTCTAACTAATGCAAGGAGTCATAATAATATATATGTTATATACCTATCTCATATCATGTAACCTATAAGCCTACACAGAATCACCATGAATACCTCAAGAAGGATTCTGTTACATGTAATAGTGTCAAGTGTCCTACGGTCTGCCGTGCTCAGGATACAAGCACGTATCATGGGTTCGTGGTAACAACTCTCTAACTGACGATACCCGACTCCGATGACGGATATCGGCACCCAAACCTTATTCGAACACTAAGTATCGTCTCAAGGCCCTAAGCTAGACACACACCCAATCCTATCAAATAGCTATAGTAACTAAATACTAATAAATAGAGCAAGAACTGAGATACATGATGGCAAGGTATATTTGCCTGTTGCCTACTGCCTGTTGCGGTGTCGCCTGACTAATGTCTTCAGTAGGAGATACAGCGGATCCAAGTTGTCCTATTATAACATATTCTAATCAATGCACAATCTAATTCAATTAATATAAAAAGAATGTGATCATTTGCACAACGTCAACTAGTATGGTGACTTTCATGCCAATGATCCAACGGTTGTGTGGCCTTCGACAACGTTCTAATAACCACGTACCGTACTACTTTCTATTATGTCATGTGGGTCTCGAACATCATGTTATCACACGTAAATTTAGGCATTTATATGATTCCAATACTGTAATCCTAAACATACGTAGATATGACACGATGTCCCAAATTCACGACGACGCTAAACGATACTTTGAACATTCATGTAGCCTCTCAAACACGCATGTCGACAACAAATAAAACTAAAATTAATATGAATTAATTTCTAGAATTTATATTTATTTAGTTAAAAAAATACTAAAATATTTGTCGTTGCATATACAATGTTTCGTTGCATATCGACTAGGTATTTTTAGCAACTTGACAACTAGTTTGTGCATGCAAAGTTGCCAACTTATGTAGAAATAAATCATTTAATATATAAAATATACTAATTTATATTCTAAAATATAAATTAAAACTATTTTTAAACATTATTTGATGATAATATATACAAGAAATAATTATCTAGTTAGTATGTCTAATTAATGACACAATATGGCCAACATACCTATTTATTTGGAACCAATTATAATAGAAAAATTAATATTTTAATTCTGAAATAATATTTGAAAATAATTCAAACATATCATATTTATTTTATATATTCAAATTAAGCTAGCCAGTTAGCACATTCAAGTAATATCACTAGGTTGTCCAATTTCGGTTGATTCGAACTAGATGAATTCTTAAAAATATAACACTTTATATTATGAAATTAATAAAATTATAAATAATATTCAGAATATAATACCATAGAATTTAAGATTCTTAACCATCAAATTTCAGTAGGACAAATAGGACATAAATATATACAAGTTCTATTTTGAGAATCAATGATTACGGTGACAAAAATAATAAAGTTGCAAGCAAATATATACATAAAAATTTACGAGATGAATTTTGGACATAGTGGGATGTTGTAGAAAAGTGTTAGAAATGTTACCAATAGATTAGTTGCTGCCATGGGGTCTCCTAAGGGCACAAACAGCAGTGCACCGAATTCAGTTTCAGCCTAGACACCTCTGATGGAGGGACTGTTTTGAGGGAGTTAGAGTAAGTTTTGATGAAAAGTTTTTGAAGAGAAAATGGTGAGTACAGAGAGAGAGGAAGAAGTATACTAAATTCGAGAGAGAAATACTTACTGTAGAGATAGATATGGCCGGAATGGTGGAGACTAGTTGAATTCAAATTCATCTTTGGGTAGGGGTGGAAAGATGGTTGTTTGGAGGAAAATTGAGAAGGATTTTGGAGATGGTTTATGAAGAGAAAATATTATGAAGTGGGTTAGAAAGAAGTTTTTTTCAGATGCTATGAGGTAATAAGGTGAGGATAAGTCTATATATAGCCAACCATTAAGGGGGATGAGAAGGGTTAAGTGGAGAGGTAATGGTTGGGAGTTTTTATAGGTTATGGAAAGGGAATGGTTAAGGGTGCTTGGGAGTTATGGAAGATGAATAAGTGGGGAGGATTGGCTACACATTTATTGTACTTGACCACTATTGAGTCCAACCTATAGTGGTTTAGTGGTGAGTTAATGGTTGGGTCAAGTCCAAAGTATATAGGGAAGAAATTATTTCTAGTAGGTTAAGTGTTAGGTTTTGCATGTCATATCATTATCTTTGGTGTTTTGTAGAGAGGACAATAGTATATAATGTTTTTTATGAACCATGTGGAGTTATGGGAATATTTGGGTTGAGTTTGAACTAGCTAAGTCAACCGGTAGCTCAATTGGACTAGAGATTATGTCATTAGGATTTACAATAAATAGAAAATATATAAAAGTCTAATTTGTCTTAAAATATAAATTAATATTGACTATTCTTATTAAAAAAAAATATCCAAAAATTTAGGGAGCTTGCAAAAACTAGAGAGAGTCTTCTAACAGAAGCGACTTCCTTCAGGTCGTTCGGAAGGATCCCGTAGGCTGCGTAGTCTATAAATAAATATTGCCAATCCCTGACATGATATTGGTGTCTGTCTCTAGTGAGTAATTCAGATACATGCATAAATTGTTTTGGGGACATACCATCTCTCGACTAATCATTATGACAGAATATTATCCCGATAGGAGCTACCAAGAAAGTGGCGAGACCGACGAAAGCATCAACTTCCAGGTTTTTTAGCCCTGGCACATGTTCTAAAAAATTGGTAAAGGTAGAGATTATGTCAACTACCACCTGATGTAGGGAGCAAGTCCTCGTGTCGGACCTCATACTGGCCTCTAACCTGATTTACTATCAGGTGAAAGTCTCCATATGCCTCTATATAGTCAACCCCCAACTATTTAGCTAGCTGTAGTCCAATGACGAGGGCGTTGTACTTTGCCACATTATTGGAGCACGATTCTATAAGAGAATATGCCCGGTGGATAACCAGGCTATCGAAAGAAACCATGACTAACCCCACTCTTGCAATAATCGCACCCTTGAGTTCTGTCCTCGAGGCGCCGTCGAAGAATATTCGCCAGATGGACTCTTCTAATACTGTATTGGATTCCAGTACTTCGTCTAGAATATCGTTGTAGAGTTTTGATATTTCTGGTATTGGATGTGCTGCCAGAAAGTCGGCTAATGCTTGGCCTTTGACTGTCTTCTGCGGGATGAACACCATATCGTAAGGTGATAATAAGAATGCCCATGTAGCTAGCCGTGAGTTCAACGCTTCCGGCTTGGTCATGAGCACTATGAGGGGGTTAACCCGGGAAATGACATCGATTGTCTGCCTTGCCATGTGGTGGCAGATTTTCTAAATGGCGAATACCAAAGCTAAGCACTCCTTTTCGACGGGATTGTACCTATGTTCGGCAACGATCATCGTCCTACTAAGGTAGTAGATGGCTTCTTCATGGCCCGTATCGCTTTTTTGTGCTAGCAAGGCACCAAAAGAATGGTCCATTGCACGGAGTAAAGTAAAAGGGTTTCCCCATAATTGTAGCTACCAAAATTGGAGGATTTGTGAGGTATGCCTTGATGTCGTTGAAGACTTTCTGGCATACTTTGGTCCAGACACAAGATTCTCCCTTCTTCATCAGTTTGGTGAAAGATTGGCATCGCCCAGAAAAATTTGCTATGATTCTTTGGATTATGCCAGACGTCCTTACAGGCTACAAAGTTCCCTAATATTCTTCGGTGGATCCATGTCAAGTATGGCTTTGGTCTTCTCAGGGTCTATATGGATACCCTTCACTGGTTACAATGAAACATAGGAACTTGTCACTGGAGACTTCCAGAAAAGACTTGGTTGGTTTCATCTTCGGCAAACGTACCCGCCTCAGATTGAACACAGTCTTTAGGTCCTATAGATGGTCGCGCTGATTTCGACTTTTAACAGTGATGTAGCACCCAGTTTTCCAGATGAGGGTAATTTTGAACTTTTGTAAAATTATATCATTTTACTTTAATAATAATGATTTATGGTGAATTTTTAATTAATTTTAAAAATTGTCTAAACTAGTGCTTGTGATTTTGATGTTGTTAGTGTAACCTTAGAACGACTTAGCCTAAAGACTAATCATGACCTTGGAGACCTAGCTAACATGTTTGGGATAGTAGTTGGACCCTAATCTAGCTAGGAATGACTTAAAAACTAAGTGGAGATTGGAATTAAGTAGCTAGTTTGGGCCTTTAGCTTAAGGGCTAGTTTTTACCACCTAGAAGAGGGTTTGGGCCATTGTGACTTAACCAAACTCTAGCCCACCATAGATGGCCGACCCTAACAGCCAATAACAGCCCTTTACCCATATATAAGTCATCATTAGCCCCCTTCCCTCATCTTTCACTAAAACCCTAACCCTAGCTTTGGTGTTCTTCCCCAAATTTTCTCGATTCCTTAAATCAACTCCAAATTCATCCAAACCAATTGCAAACTACTCCCCTTGAGTAGAGGAGGTCTCTATTGGCTAGCTAGGAAGGATTTGGAGCAATTTGACCATTGGATTTGGTAGAAAAGCTTTGCAATAGGATTTTTATTGGGATTCCAACTCCCAATTGGTAAGAGCCTCTAAACCTATTAAATTTCTGATTTCTTGTTGTAAATGCATCCATTTAGGGTCCTCCTAGTCCTAGAAATGATTTGGGTCCAATTTTAATCCATTTGGGGTGCGTATCGCAAGAGTATCGGATACGCGTCTCAAGTGTTCGATGAAATACCCCATAGGATGTTTTGTTCATCAATTTCTAAACTAATTATATATTTAGATAGCCTATTAGATGTAGATTACATGTGTAAGGGACTGAGTTGATTTTGGAATTGTTTGATATGATTTATTGGACACGGGGAAACGCGGGTTACTCCGTGCGGGTACTGTAGCAGTCCCCTGCTACTGCTGTCCTCGTGCACACTCGACACACCACTTTTTTACTCCCTAGAAATTGGATTGGGAAGGCCACACGACTGACCATTGACCATAGGCTTGGGGCTTTGAGCCATGGCCAAATCGAGCCATGACAGCCCCTGTATTTTTCTTCTGTGCAGTCGAGCTTGTTCAAGCCTGCACACTATTAGGCATGCCACTGAAATTGTTCTGTCACACACGCATTCATGTTCACCTACATTTAACCCCACATTGCATATCCTTTATTCCAAGTTGCATTCCATAGTTCCTTTACTACAAAGGAATGTTCAGCATACCACTTAGATGTTCTACATCTACATTACCTGTTTTAAACACCTTGACTCCTTAACCCCCTGTAAACCACCAAATTATCCTGCATATTGGTCATCACTGCATTAACTAATTGCATTTTACACTGGACTTACATATACCAATGCATATTGCATGCCTACAATGTATTTTACTCTATTAACTACATGTACCCTACATCACTGATACAAACATGTATCAGTAATTCCCTTATTTATTCTCTGCACCCAAGAGACACCACTACAATATTTCATGACCTTCTTTTCAATTGATACACAGCATTAGACCATGTCTTGCCCCCAATTTGGCATACTATATATATATTGTATTGAAATCATTAACCCCATATTGTATACCCCTTGCATCCATGTCACTGCATTTAGCCACTAATACATTCTCTGCATTTTACTCCATTGCATTGCCTGACCCCTTTCACAGCATCTTAATCCTTTAATTCATCTATTTTTCATTTCATAATTAGATGTCCTACACCCTTGTCTCGTACATGTATCCACTGTATTTTTATATCCTACAATCACTTGATCTTCACCACATTCACATTGTCCTACACATGTCAGAATAATACTACACATTGTGTTTTGTTTGGGGTTTGAAGTTGAAGGCTCAGGATTTGAATGCAGTATCAGTCATCCTATATGTGTTCAGTCCTCTGTTCCTTAGTTAACATCTCCTTAATCCATGATCAGTCACCCATATGAGTGTCATGTATACTATGTGTTCAGTCCTTTGAACATCTGCTAATCAGTTCTAAATCCTAATGCATGTATCAGTCTCCATTACTCTTCTTATCCAGTCATTAACCTATATTGTCCAGTCCCTATCTCCACATGGTAATAGCTAATGGACAGGGATAGGCTCAGGAATGGAATATCTCAATTCCTATAAGTTCAGACCATAATGCCTTAGATATCAATTTTTCCTTTTTTTTGTGTATCAGTCTTCATTATTTGGTCCAGTCCTTGATGTCCACTGACCAGTCCATGTCTTGGTATCACTTGACTGATACTCTAAATTCAAATATCAGTCCTTGGTTGGGTTGGTGGCAACCCATATTATTTCTTCCTCTTGATTTAGTTTCCCTTGTATCGTTTCCTTGGGTATTAGTTATGAGTCTAGAGTCAACCCAGTATCTATCCATGTTAGTGCTAGTTCAGGTATTGAACTTTAGGTTCTGTCCATTATGTATGTTTCAGACCATGGGTTGGATTTGGTTTTAAAACGGTTTTGAATGGTTATAGCTACATTGATTTCCTTTCCTTGAGAATGTTGCACTCTGATTTCACACGTTGGTCATTGTTCTCAGGTTCCTGAGAACCTGAGTATAGTTTTCAGTTGTTAGGTTTTGGGTTCAATATTTTCAATCTGAGTTTGTGAGGGACTGAATTTTGAAACTGTCACTTGTTTATCAGGTTTTCTGAGAAACTCATTGCTGTGTATCAGCCCTGACATATGTATCAGCCTTTGTACTTCAAATGTTCAGTCCCCAACCTATCTATAGTATCAGTCCTAGTATCCTAAATTTTGTGTGTATGTGAGTAGTTAGAGTTGTTTGAGAGTGAGTGTCTTGAAGTATCATGTGATAGGTTTGTAGAGTGAGTACACCTCAGTTGCACTGAGGTGCCCAGGCCAGTGTGGCAATGGCTTGGCCTGGCTTTGCATCGTAGCAGCAAGTAGCAGCTGCATTAGCACTGAGGGCATCCTTGGCCCTACATTTGCAGTGACCAGTGGCAGGACACTTTGCTTGCTACCTTGTTTTGCCTGCTTGTCAAGCAAGCAGCAGCAACAAGCCTTAGCAATGCAGTAGGCCATGCTTGCCCTGCATTGCAGTTGCAGCAGCAGGCATGCTTTGCCCTGCCTTGGCTTTGCATTGCAATGGCTTGGTATGGTAAGGTGTGGGCTAGAGGGTTCAGTCCAGGATGATCATGTTCCTGCAGGTAACATAGGGCTTGGGCCAATGGTAGGAAGCTAAGGATATGGGTTTGGTGTGTGGGGATTTTGTAAGAGTGAGGTTAGTTCATGTTGGAGTTTTGGAAAGAGAGTGAGTGTTAGAGTAGTGTGTTAGGATATCATGTATCCTAGGTTAGTCTCAAATGTTGAAAGGGGAATATATGTTAGAGAGTTTAATAAGTTAATATGCTAGCATGTGAGGATGTGAGTTGGTTAGGATATTGAGTTGTGGAAATTAGTTAGTTAGATGGGTGTGTTAGTGTATAGATAGTAGAATGTTAGATAGGAAGTCAATGTATCCTTAGAGTGTGTGTGTGTGTGGTAGTGGATATATCTATGTGTATTAAATTGGTATTTACCTATTAGCCTAGCAAGATGGTTAGACCTATAGCTAAGGTTGTGATGATTAATGGCTTGATATAGTGTTGTGTAAGTTATTATATACAAACATTATAAGGTATGTAGCATAGAGACAGGTTAGAACCTAGGCTGAGTATAGTATCACAAGTTTGCACTTTAGAAAAGTAGACAAATAGGAAATGGATCGGTTACAGTCTATGTGAGGGATATGGTTGATAACACAATACCCAGTTAACTAATTTAAACTAAATGAGACTAGATTGAACCAAGTTTGACCAATAGTAGACCATTTGGCTAGGATTGACCATATTGACTTTATTGACCTAGATTGACCTAAAAATTATGTAGTTTGCATTGTATCATCATTTACCTTATTTTAAACACATTATAACCTGTACTGCTCTATTTAGGATATTGTGACTCCGGTGCAGACATCTGATATTACACTACTCTTTTTAGAGTATCAGGCGAGTACATTCTCTGATAGTTCTCTCATTTATTTGTCAATTACTGTACTTCAGTTCAAGTTAGTTGTATGTGATTCTCTGTTACCACACGTATGGATATTTTTGGATTCATGTATGCGACACACATACCATATTGTCTGGCCTCTATTACTGGTATCATCATGTTTGGCTTCTATTACTGGAATCACCTACTGGAATTACCCCGAAATCACTTGCTGGTATCATTATATTTGGCTGGACTCATCTCGATTCTCGTGTCGTATTCTAGAATCACTTGTACTTGCTGGAAGGGAAAATACTTGAGTAAGACATGTAGACATACCCCAATATAGAATCTTCCAATTGGAATCTACTGGAATGATAGCCATCTCACATCCGGCCAGGTGTGTGATGTGCCGTATTACCTACAGCAGTTTACATGTCGATCTCGGTATTTTAAAACACATTGTTAGAGTACAGGCTGGACTCACCCTGGAATCATTGATCACTATGACTGGAATCGTCCCGTACTGGATTCATCTTGTATTAGATTCGTCTTGTACTGGACTTTTATTGGAGTTACACTTGTCTACATTTACTGTCTGGACTTATATTATGTTACCATGGTTCAGCTAGCTTTTACTTTACAGTCTTTATTGCCATAATTCTTCTCTTGTTTAGTTACCTTACTTTCCTTGTACTTTACCTGTCTTTCTATACCATCACCTAAATATAAACTACCATGTTCATCAATACAACTGTCTATAACTGCTTTATAGTTCTTTGTCATTTATTTGGATTTTCTAGATGAGATTGTGCTCGTTCCTGTCCTGACTGGACCTGTTGAAAATATTACAGATGCTTGCCCTGAGGACATTTTCCATACTTGTCTTGGAGCAGGAGATGGCTTAGCTACCTATGGCCCCGACATTCCGGAGTGATCGGGAGACTAGCTAGTAGACTTGATTTAGTTTTTATGTTTTAGAACTTGAATTGTAATAACTTGAGATACGAGTTTGTATTTGAGTTTGTTTGAGATATTATTATTTAGTAGTTTATAAATGTTGTTGTTTAGTCTTTAGTTATAAACTTTTGTGTTATCTTATCATGCTTAGACTGTGATTGAGATTTCATTATATCTATACTTGTCCTCCGTTCGGAGTTGAGATATTGACAAGTACATTATATAATTGCGTGAGTTATTGATTAGATAGTAACCTAGGACAACGTTCTACCACCGACACTGTGTCGTAGGCTGGACGTACCCACTTCTCGTGCCCCTACACTGGGTGCGGGTCGTGACACATTTTTAGTGGTGGCCCATGTAGGTCGAGAGTCGCATTGATGCGATGTCGTGGTAGTGCAACGATTAGTTGTACTGCTGCACACCTGTGATAGGAACTCAGGAATAGGCTTTAGTTGATAGTGTACTCAATCACAGTTAGGACTACTTGAGAAGATTCCTGGGATGACCCTTGAGAATCTCATTATAAACTATCTTGAAATTCGATTGTGACAGTATCTGTCTATCTTCCTTGTTCATCGTTGAATTTGATTCTTGGTATTCATTATTGACTTGATTTTCTACCAAGATAACATTATGGGCTAGGTTGCCTCAGTCATGGAATCTAGAGTCTTCTACGGCCATATCAGCTGGTTGGACGATAAGATAGAGTCTGATTTTGGATGTATTTCTCGGGTGTGAGAATTTAAAATTTTTGCAGCCAAGCTAGCGGCAATGCGAAAATTTTAAATACCATGATTCTAGAGGTACATACATTAGTTGTGGACTCTATGGATTATCGCATACATACTTACTGGTGTAACGTGGATTCTGGTAACATGGTTCTGGATAGACGGATAAGATTATCAGATTGCAGAATAGATACCATATAGATGGTGCCCTAGTATAATTGAGTGGAATATCAGTGTGGATATTACTTGAGTATCATAGATTAGATAGAGCGAGCTAGGCCACCTGTAGCGCAGCACCGTGCCCCGCACCATCAGAGGGATATACCCCAGAGGGACAGGGCTTTTGCGCTGACAGTCCAGTAGACTGACGCTACGGGTGACGGGTTAGCAGGTCTGTCTTCCTGTTCTTCTTTCTATCTAGTTGTGTGATTCCATTAGTACCTGTCAGGATGTCTTGTGCTATGATAGATAATATAGTGACCCTGATCAAGACCATGATATCACGACCAGTAGGATTGCGTAGCATGTTATCTATCGACTTTGATTGATTGGGGGTTTAACCTAGAAGGGGTGCGATCATTTTAATTTCGAGGACGAAATTTTTCTAAGGGGGGTAGGGTTGTAACACCCAATTTTCCAGATGAGGGTAATTTTGAACTTTTGTAAAATTAGATCATTTTACTTTAATAATAATAATTTATGGTGAATTTTTAATTAATTTTAAAAATTGTCTAAACTAGTGCTTGTGATTTTGATGTTGTTAGTGTAACCTTAGAACGCCTTAGCCTAGAGACTAATCATGACCTTGGAGACCTAGCTAACATGTTTGGGATAGTAGTTGGACCGTAATCTAGCTAGGAATGACTTAAAAACAAAGTGGAGATTGGAATTAAGTAGCTAGTTTGGGCCTTTAGCTTAAGAGCTAGTTTTTACCACCTAGTAGAGGGTTTGGGCCATGGTGACTTAACCAAACTCTAGCCCACCATAGATGGCCGACCCTAACAGCCAATAACAACCCTTCACCCATATATAAGTCATCATTAGCCCCCTTCCCTCACCCTTCACTAAAACCCTAACCCTAGCTTTGGTGTTCTTCCCCAAATTTTCCCCATTCCTCAAATCAACTCCAAATTCATCCAAACCAATTGCAAACTACTCCCCTTGAGTAGATGAGGTCTCTATTGGCTAGCTAGGAAGGATTTGGAGCAATTTGACCATTAGATTTTGTGGAAAAGCTTTATAAGAGGATTTTCATTGGGATTCCAACTCCTAATTGGTAAGAGCCTCTAGACCTATTAAATTTCTGATTTCTTGTTGTAAATGCATCCATTTAGGGTCCCCCTAGCCCTAGGAATGATTTGGATCCAATTTGAATCCATTTGGGGTGCGTATCGCAAGAGTATCAGATACGCGTCTCAAGTGTTCGATAAAATGCCCCATAGGATGTTTTGTTCATCAATTTCTAAACTAATTATATATTTAGATAGCCTATTAGATGTAGATTACATGTGTAAGGGACTGAGTTGATTTTGGAATGGTTTGATATGATTTATTGGACACGGGGACACGTGGGTTACTCCGTGCGGGCACTGTAGCAGTCCCCTACTACTGTTGTCCTCGTGCACACTCGACACACCACTTTTTCACTCCCTACCAATTGGATTGGGAAGGACACACGACTGACCATTGACCATAGGCTTGGGGCTTTGAGCCATGGCCAAATCGAGCCATGACAGCCCCTGTATTTTTCTCCTGTGTAGTCGAGCTTGTTCAAGCCTGCACACTATTAGGCATGCCACTGAAATTATTCTGTCACACACGCATTCATGTTCACCTACATTTAACCCCACATTGCATATCCTTCATTGCAAGTTGTAGTCCACAGTTCTTTTACTACAAAGGAATATTCAGCATACCACTTATATGTTCTGCATCTACATTACTTGTTTTAAACACCTTGACTCCTTAATCCCCTGTAAACCCCCAAATTATCTTGCATATTGGTCATCACTGCATTAACTAATTGCATTTTATACTGCACTTACGTATACCAATGCATATTGCATGCCTATAATGCATTTCACTCTATTAACTGCATGTACCATACATCACTGATACAAACATGTATCAGTGATGCCCTTAATTATTCCCTGCACCCAAGAGACACCACTACAACATTTTATGACCTTCCTTTCAATTGATACACTACATTAGACCATGTCTTGCCCCCAATTTGGCATACTATATATATATATTGTATTGAAATCATTAACCCCACATTGCATACCCCTTGCATCCATGTCACGACATTTAGCCACTAATGCATTCTCTGTATTTTACTCCATTGCATTGCCTTACCCCTTTCACAGCATCTTAATCCTTTAATTCATCTATTTTTCATTTCATAATTATATGTCCTGCACCCTTGTCTTGCATATGTATCCACTGTATTTTCATATCCTACAATCACTTGATCTTTACCATATTCACATTCTCTTACACATGTCAGAATAATGCTACACATTGTGTTTTGTTTGGGGTTTGAAGTTGAAGGCTTAGGATTTGAATGCAGTATCAGTCATCCCATATGTGTTCAGTCCTCTGTTCCTTAGTTAACATCTCCTTAATCCATGATCAGTCACCCATATGAGTGTCCTGTATACTACGTGTTCAGTCCTTTGAACATCTGCGAATCAGTCCTAAATCCTAATGCATGTATCAGTCTCCATTACTCTTCTTATCCAGTCATTAACCTATATTGTCCAGTCCCTATCTCCACATGGTAACAGCTAATGGATAGGGATAGGCTCAGGGATGGAATATCTCAATTCCTATAAGTTCAGACCATAATGCCTTAGATATCAATTTTTCCTTTTTTTGTGTATCAGTCTTCATTATTTGGTCCAGTCCTTGATGTCCACTGACCAGTCCATGTCTTGGTATCACTTGACTGATACTCTAAATTCAAGTATCAGTCCTTGGTTGGGTTGGTGGCAACCCACATTATTTCTTTCTCTTGATTCAGTTTTCCTTGTATCGTTTCCTTGGGTATTAGTTATGAGTCTAGAGTCAACCCAGTGTCCGTCCATGTTAGTGCTAGTTCTGGTATTGAACTTTAGGTTCTGTCCATTATGTATGTTTCAGACCATGGGTTGGTTTTGGTTTTAAAACGGTTTTGAATGGTTATAGCTACATTGATTTCCTTTCCCTGAGAATGGTGCACTCTAATTTCACACATTGATCATTGTTCTCAGGTTCATGAGAACCTGAGTATTGGTTTCAGTTGTTAAGTTTTGGGTTCAGTATTTTCAATCTGAGTTTGTGAGGGACTAAATTTTGACACGGTCACTTGTTTCTCAGGTTTCCTGAGAAACTCATTGCTGTGTATCAGCCCTGACATGTGTATCAGCCTTTGTACTTCAAATGTTCACTCCACAACCTATCTATAGTATCAGTCCTAGTATCCTAAATTTTGTGTGTGTGTGAGTAGTTAGAGTTGTTTGAGAGTGAGTGTCTTGAAGTGTCATGTGATAGGTTAGTAGAGTGAGTGCACCTCAGTTGCACTAAGGTGACCAGGCCAGTGTGGCAATGGCTTGGCATGGCTTTGCATTGTAGCAGCAAGTAGCAGCTATATTAGCACTGAGGGCATCCTTGGCCCTGCATTTGCAGTGACCAGTGGAGGGATACTTTGCTTGCTGCCTTGTTTTGCCTGCTTGGCAAGCAAGCAACAGCAACAAACCTTAGCAATGCAGCAGGCCATGCTTGCCCTGCATTGTAGTTGCAGCAGCAGGCATGCTTTGCCCTGTCTTGGCTTTGCATTGCAATGGCTTGGCATGGCAAGGTGTAGGCTAGAGGGTTCAGCCCAGGATGATCATGTTCCTGCAGGTAACATAGGGCTTGGGCCAATGGTAGGAAGCTAAGGATATGGGTTTGGTGTATGGGGATTTTGTAAGAGTGAGGTTAGTTCATGTTGGAGTTTTGGAAAGAGAGTGAGTGTTAGAGTAGTGTGTTAGGATATCATGTATCCTAGGTTAGTCTCAAATGTTGAGAGGGGAATATATGTTAGAGAGTTTAATAAGTTAATATGCTAGCATATGAGGATGTGAGTTGGTTAGGATATTGGGTTATAGAAATTAGTTAGTTAGATAGGTGTGTTAGTGTGTGAATAGTAGAATGTTAGGTAGGAAGTCAATGTATCCTAAGAGTGTGTGTGTGGTAGAGGATATATCTATGTGTGTTAAATTGGTATTTACCTATTAGCCTAGCAAGATGGTTAGACCTATAGCTAAGGTTGTGATGATTAATGGCTTGATATAGTGTTGGGTAAGTTATTATATACATACACTATAAGGTATGTAGCATAGAGACAGGTTAGAACCTAGGCTGAGTATGGTATCACAAGTTTGCACTTTAGGAAAGTAGACAAATAGAAAATGGATAGGTTACAGTCTATGTAAGGGATATGGTTGATAACACAATACCCAGTTAACTAATTTAGACTAAATGAGACTAGATTGAACCAAGTTTGACCAATAGTGGACCATTTGGCTAGGATTGACCATATTGACTGTAGGCCTTTAAAAATGACAGTCACGTTGAGTTGATCAGAACAAGTCCAGCAGTCACGCTGAGTTGATCTGGACAGAGTCATGCTCAGTTGATCCAGACAATATTTACAAATCACGCTGGGAGACAGCTCATCATTTGTCAGAGAGTCATTATGACTGACAGCACGACAGTCGAAGAATGTCTCTTCGTATGCCACGTATGCACAGAACTCGAGAGATCACCGCCGTCTATTGCGTGACTTTCGAAATCTTCTTCGGCAAGACTCAGCCTTCATCGAGTTGGCGTACCAAAAAGGGTTTCTTGTCATTTAATGCGACTGACAAAGCAATCACTGTCAGAGATTTTGTGTCAGTCAAGACACGCCAAATCAAGACAGCTGGCAGTCATATCTCAAGTCTGCGTGTATCTTTGAGTTCTTCACCTCAAGTTTGCGTGGATTCGGAAGTTTTCTTCCTCAAGTCTGCGTAGATTTTGAAGCTTTTTGCTTTGAGTCTGCGTGGATCCTGAAGCTTCTTGCCCCAAGTTTGCGTGGATTTTGAAGCTTTCTACACCGAGTTTGCGTGGATTTCGTCTTCAATAAGTCTGCGTGGATTTCATCAAATTGGAGTACGTGGCAGCCATGCCACTGATCTCTCGCCTGCGTGTCCTGTAACTTGCACACGACTCATGCATGATCGCCATGTGTCCAACAGTTACAGGCCACGTCTAGTAACTGCTCACAACCTTGCGTATGTTAAATCCTACGTGATTTTCAACTAAGCACAGGCTGTGAAGACGGTTATCTTTTCAGTTTTATTTTTGACTCTATAAATAGAGTTCTTTTTCTCATTCATTGTACAGATACATAGTTATCTACTGTCAAAATTTTGAGAGCTTTTCTTCTTCGTATAGTCCAAGGGATAAAGCGATCGTCTTCTAGATCAGATTCCCACAGTTGTAATTTTCCCAGAAACACAACAAATAAAGAGAATTTCTTTATGGAAAACAAATTGGCGACTCTGCTGGGGAAAACCATCTCCTCTTCTGAGATGGCAACAACTCAATGCGACACTTCGTCAATCGGCTCGACGAAGAAGGTGATGACGATCAAACTCGATCAACTCGCCTATGAAGAAATGCAGCGGGCTAAGAGTGGCAAGCCCACTCTAACCTCCATTACCACTGCCAAATCGAAGGGACACTTTGTCTATGTCCCTAAGAATCAGTTGGTAGTCAATGGTGAAGTCTCTGCCACAGTGTCTACTCCTAACACTGGCAAGAACTCTACTGCAAGCACGCACACTCTTATGCGCTCGAAGATGACAGCATTCAAAAGTCATGCTGACAGCACTGGTTCTTTAACCAAGTCTGTTCCAGTGTACAATCTCACATCCAAAAGTCACGCTGACAGTATTGGCTCCTTAGCCAAATATGTTCCAGCGTGCAAATTCAATCCCAAAAGTCACGCTGACAGCACTGGCTCCTTAGCCAAATCTGTTCCAGCGTGTTTCCCTAAAACCAAAAATCATGCTGACAGTACTGGCTCCTTAGCCAAATCTGCTCCAGCGTGCAATTTCACCCCTAAAAGTCACGCTGACAGTACTGGTTCCTTAGCCAAATCTGTTCCAGCGTGTAATCTTAAATTCAAAAGTCACGCTAACAGTAATGGTTCCTTAACCAAGTCTGTTTCAGCGTGTATTTCATCTAAGAAGAATAGCTCTTTAGCTATCTCTTCTTCTTTACCAAGTTCTACTGGAACTGGGGTGGTCTTCCACACAAAGTCCCTTCGAAAAGGAATAACTCTTTAGTTGTTTCTTCTGCTCCTGTAGTTTTTACTTCAGGAACAACTTTGACTGACACTTTTGTTAGTCAAAGAAAAGGAGATGGTCTTTTGACTACTCTTCCTTCTGAACATTCTATGTCTCAAAACTTGAATGAGTCTAAGAAAAACATTCCTTAGTGTCTTCTTCTATGACTTCTTCAAATTGGGCACAGAATTTGTCCATAAAAGAGGGTCTGTTACCAACTCCTAATCAAAGGGATGGATCAATTCTTCCTTCTCTGCAAATATCCAGATCAATGGAAGGAAAACTCCATGTTTCCAAAACTAATGTGTTACCTACAACTGATCTAAGAACAAAACTGAACACTTCTGGTGTTAAGAAACTATACCAGTTGGAAACAAGGATAAGAGATCCAGATGCAGAGTATGCAAGAAACTATATGGCTCATATTAATTATTCTCTATATAATCAAGAGCCATCAAGACCCAAGAATAGGAAATATACTCCTCAATCTTTACAAACAGATTTACGAGAATATCTTCAACAGAAGAGAAGGAGTAATTCTGTGTCAAAAGATCATGCTGAATGTGACTTCTATCCAAGAGTCATAATTCAATGCAGATGTCAATCAATGGCTCATGACCATGTTGATCATGAATGTGACTTCTAGCCAAGAGTCACAATGCAATGCAGATGTCAAACTAAACGACAATCTATCTTCAATCGGATTCAGTGTGAACCTATGCCTGATGAAGATGAGCCTTTGTTTGCTTCTGTCAATATGACCTCTCGGGATGCTGGGGGTAGTGTTGATAGTCCAGATGGAGTATATAGAAACACCAGAGCAAGAGTCTTAGCTTCTAGTCAAAGAAATTTGATCTCTGAAGATGATTCTGAATTCCTTGGAGAATCTAACTTCCCACCTCTTCCTACTGGGGGTAGTTCTCCTTTAAATGACTTTGATGCACGAAGCAGCGATTCAGAGCATACAATATCCACAAGTTTATCAATAATCCCTCGTACAGTCACAACATATATGGTTGATGGGAATACTGATGAACCTTCTTCTTCCTTGACTCCTCAAGATCGAAGAATTGCTTCTTTGGAACAACAAATGAAGTCTATGGCTGATACTATGAAGTCGATGTATGAACTCAAGGCAACACAGATACAAAATCGACAGACTGTACCAGATGCCAAACCAACTGACACTGATATGAGTCCAGTACAAGTTCCTCTAGCAGTACAATCCAATACTCCTGGACAAGCTCAACCAAATCCTAGTCTCTCTGGAGCTGGAGGTAGTGCTTACAATGCTGTTCCTCCTCCTAACTATTCTCTACAAGTTACAACTCCACAATCTTCCGGAGTTGTTAATGAAGAATTGAGGAATCTCAAAACTCAATTCGAGGCATTCAAACAGAAGGATGGTTTACAAAGGTTAGGTATCAAACAACCTTATCCGATAGAATGGAAGCAAGTATCATATCCTCCTAAATACAAGCCTCCTACTATCTCATTCTATGATGGAACCACTTCTCCAAGTCAGTTTATTAATCACTTTGAAGTGATGACTGACCAGTTGCAACCAAGTGATGCCCTCCTTACTCGGGTATTTATTGGATGTCTCAAGGGAACTGCTTATGAATTGTATAGAAGTCTCCCAGATGGGAGCATTACCTCATTTGCCGGTTTCAAACAGATGTTTCTTGAACGGTTTTATGAAGGGCTCAATGACATGACTATGTCTGCTCTTATTAGAATCAAGCAGAAAAATAATGAAACTACAGAGGATTACATTGAACGGTTTCGAAGAGAAGCTCTGAAGATGCCTCTTGGAACTCCTGATGCTGTCACCATTGACACATGCAAATCAAACTTGTTGCCAATCATCAGCATGTGGACAGGATCCACCCAATTCCAAGACTGGCCTTCTTTCATAGTTAGTGCCAAGGCCGCAGAAATTAGTGCTGAAACCTTCAAAGGCTTAGGAGTGCAGATGACTCCTAAAGAAATAGGTCAAGGTACTAACAATAAAAACAATGCTCGCAAGGGAAAAGAAACTCTTGAAGTTAATCTTCAGAGCAAAGATGCATCAACTGTTCAAACTCCTATAACTCAACAATCAAGAACATCTCGCCCCAAAGAAGAATATTTTTTGACGACGATGATGTCCTTGGTATTTTTGAATGTCTGCTGAAAGGTAATAAAATACAATTACCTCAGATCAAGAAACCTGATGAAGCTGGTAAGACAGATCATCCCAAATACTGTCCATACCACAGAATGTTGGGTCATACAATTCGTACATGTTATGTACTGAAAGGAAAGATCCAAAAAATGATTAAATCTGGAGCTATCTCTCTTACTCCAAAAGAGAAGACCGTCACCTCCAACATTGTCTCTATGCAATTTGGAGATTTCCCTCCTCAACTCCTTGAAAGTGGGATTGTCCCTATTCCCAAGGTAATTCTTGAAATAGTGAATATTTCTCCTCCGCAATCTGAAGGATTAGTGCCAGTCACTTTGGAAACAGGGGAAATCATGTGGATTCATCCTGATCTAGTGGCAGATTTTGAATCTCCTCAAAAGACTACTTCTCGAAAGTCCAAGAAGGCTGGTAAGATTAAGTCATGTCATATGACATCTCTTGGGTCTACCTCTGACACAGAGCCAAAAGAGAAAGAAGAAGCACTTGTTAGTGCCACTCGAACGGAAAAACCTTATCTAAAGGATTATTCCAAGAATCCTGAGGATACTCCTGATATCCCTCCAGCTGATAAAGATGCTCCTAATGTTCCTCCTGAAGAAGAATCATCCACTGTACCTGTTCCTTCAACTACACCGGTTGAACCTGTTCCTCCCAAGCCTACAGCTCTGGAGAAAGGCAAACAACAGGCTCGGTTTGATAAACCAATCAAGAAGTCCTCTCCTCTTGGACTTCAGAAGCCTTATAATTTTGACATTCTAGCTCAACTTGCTAATACTCCAGCTAGAATGTTCCTCTTCGAACTTTTACGTCTTTCCAAAGAGACTCGGGAGACGTTAAATGAGGCACTTCTTCAAGCTGACTCTTGTCTTGTACAATTGAAGAAGTCAGATGTGGAACCTGCCACTTGCTTACATTGAAACAGTGTACTGGAGATTATCCCAAATATCACTTTTACACAAGACGACAGGCTACTGGAGGATAATCGACATGATCGGCCTCTCTACTACACCGGTTATATCGATACGATGAAGATAGATCGTATCCTTATTGATCCAGGGTCAGCTATAAGCATCATGCTAAAGAGTTTATTGGATGAACTAAAAAATCCCTCTTCACAAGCTTTCCAAGACGGTTACTACTATCTTGGGATTCAATCAAAGCCGAAGTGAGCCTTTGGGAAAGATTCATCTGAAGCTTCAGATAGGTGATTTCAGATCCAAAGTCACTTTCTATGTGATCGAGATCGTCGGATCCTATAATCTTCTTCTGGGGAGGCCCTTTCTTCATGAAAATAATATGGTGCCTTCTACTCTTCATCAGTATTTTAAATACATTGATAGCAATGGAAGAGTACAAAAAGAAGTTGCTGACATAAATCCCTTCCATGGGGTTGAAGCCTATTTCAATGATTCCCGAATGTACAAAGAAGAGTATACAAGGGTCATACAAGCTATGGAGAAAGAGGATTCACAAAGTGAGACCTTAATAATTCCTGTTAAAGGTCGAACTACTCAGCAACAATCTCCCAAACCCTCTGGAGAAGGTTCTTTCATCATTTCGGTGAATGGACGGATCTCTCCGTTACCTCAGTCGTTTGCTCAAGATACAATGATTATTCCTGTCAGTGGGCGTACTGCAATTCCTGCATCTCCACATATGAAACAGGATACTCTGCTAATTCCAGTTGGAGGGCAGATTATTCTTCCATCTCAAGCTTCAAGGAAGCTCACGTCTTCTGAGCCATTTGTTATGGATCTTAATCGAAACAACGCTTCTTCTCGTTCTACTTCTCCCCCTTTAGTCATTGACTTGGCTAAAATCTCTAAGGCTCAGCCTTCTCCCAATGTAAATACTGCTGCTTTTATATTTCAATGAAAAGTCACCATCTCTGTAGTACGCTGATGTGTGTAATTATGTTCATAGTTATTTACATTTGTTAGATAACTTGAACACAATAACCATTGGAGTTGTACAGACTGTTCATACAGATGTATCCCTAGAACCTGTACAATCTTCATACTTCCTAGTTCCCAGCAGAAAGCCAGGAGACATTCTAATATTCTTCTACAAAGGGCCCCAAAGTCCTTCTGATTTAGAAGATGATGACAGAAATGATGATACTAGAAGATTACAACTACGTCGTTATAGTCAGCAATCTAAAGACATCATCAAAAATATGGGCTATGACTTCAGGACTGGCCTCAATAGTGGAAAAGAAAGAAAAATGCCTGTTCGTATTCCTCCTCTGAAATATGGAAGGACAAAATGCGGATTGGGCTATATTGCTTCTGCTCCTTTTATCAATATTATCCATGAAGATCCTGAATCTGACGAAGATAAGAGATCTGATTCTTCCAGTACCACTTCTTGGGATTCCGATACGAGTATCGGTGATTTCTACTGCAACATTCTGTCTTCCAACATGGTTTCTATTGACCGTTCTGAAGAAAGTGATGAAGATGAAGAAGAGTTTGAAATCTTACCTGAATCAGAACAATGGGCCCAAAGATTAGATAATCAATGGGAGTTCCGTTTCGAGCAAAAAGAACCTCCGACTGAAGATAAGCTTGTTCAAATAGATGTTGGTGAAGAGGGATCTCCCAAACCAATATTCATAAGTGAAAGTCTTTCTGAAACTGATAAGCAAGACATGATCAAACTCATTTGTGATTACATCGACGTCTTCGCTTGGAGTTATGAAGATATGCCAGGGCTTGATCCCCAAATTGTAACTCACAAGCTCAATATCTTACCAAATGCTAAACCGGTCAAACAACAACAGCGACGATTTCGTCCAGACATTATGGATGCAATTAAAGCTGAAGTCAATAAACTCATTACCTCCGGGTTTATTAGAGAGGAACAACATCCCGATTGGGTGGCTAACATAGTTCCTGTCCATAAAAAGACTGGCAAAATCAGAGTATGCATAGACTTCCGCGATCTCAATGCGGCATGTCCTAAAGACGAATTCCCTCTACCAATCACTGATGTCATGATCGATAATACCTATGGATTTGAACGGATGTCATTCATGGACGGGTATTCTGGGTACAATCAGATTAAAATGTTTCCAGATGACGAGAAGCACACTTCTTTCAGAATGCCGATTGGTACATACTATTATACAGTTATGCCATTTGGTCTCAAGAATGCAGGAGAAACTTATCAACGAGCTATGAGCACTATATTCCGTGAACATCTGCGAAAAATAGTCGAATGCTACGTTGATGATATTGCAGTTAAAAGTCGACAAAAGGAGGATCACATCCAAGATTTGAAGACTATTTTTGATCTAATGCGTAAGCATCAATTAAAGATGAACCCTACTAAGTCCTTCTTAGGCGTCTCTAGTGGTAAATTTCTCGGCTTCGTCATTACCGCTAAAGGTATACACGTGGATCCCGAGAAGATCAAAGCCATCCAAGAGATGCGTCCTCCACGCACCTTAAAAGAGCTACGAGAATTTCAAGGAAGAATCGCTTATATCAGGAGATTCATCTCTAATTTATCAGGACGCTGCAGACCATTCAACAAACTTATGAAGAAAGGTGTCTCTTTTGTCTGGAATGATGAATGTCAGAAAGCATTCGATGATATAAAACAATATCTGATGAGCCCTCCAGTATTGGTACCTCCCGTTTCAAGAATTCCATTCCTCCTATATACTCGAGCAATGAGTCATTCACTGGGTGCATTACTCGCTCAAAAGAATCAAAATGGTCATAAACAAGCCATTTATTATCTCAGTCGTACTATGACCGGAGCTGAACCTCGATATTCACCGGTCGAAAAAGAATGTCTAGCCTTGATGTTCGCTGTCCAAAAGATACGACATTATATCATTGGCCAGACTATTCATGTCATCTCCAGGATCAATCCTATACGGATCATGATAAAAAAACCTAGTGTTTTGAATTCTCGACTGGCTAATTGGGGAATCCTACTCGCTTAGTATAACATGAACTATATTCCTCAGAAGTCAGTCAAAGGACAAGCTTTAGCTGATTTTCTGGCTGCTCACTCAATTCCAGAGAATTCAAAACTCTATGACAAAATCCCAGATGAAGTCCTAGATTCAAATCAAATTGCTGAAGAAGATCCTACCTGGCGTCTATTCTTTGATGGAGCTTCAAGAATTGGTCCTAATGGTGATATTGTCGCTGGAGTTGGAATCGTTCTTGTATCGCCAGAAGGTCTTGCTATCCAAAGAGCCTATTCTCTTGATCAGCCATGTTCAAACAACGTAGCTGAGTATAATACACTGCTTATTGGTCTTCAACTCGCTGAACATCTGAATATTCAATATTTGGAGGCATATGGAGACTCTAAACTCATTGTCAATCAGATAAGGGGTACTTATGAAGTCCGCCATCAAGATCTGGTTCCTTATCATAGATTAGCTATATCTATGGTTTCTTCCTTTGAAGAATTCTTTATTGAACATGTTAGGCGAGCATGTAACACAGAAGCTGATGCTCTTGTCAATCTTGCGGCGGTGTTGGCTATTCCGATTAGACGGCAATAAATGATTGTTGTTCGCAATCGAGAATTATTTCATCTCGAAAATAACCTGACCCTAGGACTTCCAGTTGACATTGAAGAATCAACATCTCATGACGTCAACACAACAAGAGGATTTGGATTCAGTCGTAAATCGATGTCATCTTCTTCTGATTCCAGCATGGAATTTATCTTCAGTAATTCGGCCGAGAATCAAAATACGGATAAAGATTGGAGACTTCCTTTCTTAGATTTCGTATTGTATGATATTCTTCCAGATGATCCGAGTGAGGCAGCATCTATCAGACGACGATCACTCAGATTCTATTACAATCATACAACAAAGACCTTATATCGTCGAGCTTATAATGGTTTACTTCTTCGATGTGTTGCCGGTGACGAGGCTCAACAAATTATTCGCGAAGCACATGATGGAATTTGTGGTGCACATCAGCCTGGACCAAAACTTCAAGACCGTATTCGACGTATGGGTTATTATTGGCCCACTATGGTATCTAATGCCATCGAATATGCCAAGAAGTGTAAAGCCTGTCAAATCTATGCAGATTTTATTCATCAACCCTCGGAGTTTCTACATCCAATGGCAGCGTCATGGCCCTTCGAAGCTTGGGGCATGGACATTATCGGCCCGATCAATCCGCCGTCATCCAAGGGTCATCGGTTTATTCTTACAATAACCGATTACTTCTCCAAATGGGCTGAAGCCATTCCTTTATCTGAAGTTAAGACGTCCAATGTCATTAGCTTTATTAAGCACCATGTCATCTACAGATTTGGTGTTCCTCGACGCATTATTCATGATAACGGACCACAGTTTGTCAGTCTGAAGTTTACTCGATTCTGTGACGATCACCGGATCAACAATGTGGCTTCTAACGCGTATAATCCGGCAGCTAATGGATTAGCAGAAGCTTTCAACAAGACCATCATCAAACTCCTAAAGAAGTTTGTCTCTACTAACAAACGTAATTGGAGTGAGAAGCTCAGTGAATGTTTGTGGGCTTATCGTACTACAGTTCGTAATGCTACCAAATGTACACCCTTCTCTCTGGTGTATGGTTGTGAAGCTGTTCTTCCATTAGAGATTCAAATTCCTTCTTTAAGGATAGCAATCGCTAATGAACTCACTGCTGAAAATAATGATCGTCTTCGACTTCAGGAATTAGAAGCTCTGGATGAAAAGCGATTATCTGCTCAACAGAATATTGAATTCTATCAAGCTAAGATCTCAAGAGCTTTTAATAAGAAAGTCAGAGTTCGAGCATATCAAAAAGGAGAACTTGTTCTAACAGTCAGACGTCCTATGACTATGACTCATATGAGCAAGGGCAAATTTGACGTAAAGTGGGAAGGTCCCTATATTGTGAGCAAAGTTTTCTCAAATGGAGCTTATCAACTCTCAGAATTGGATGGTCGAAAAGTCTTGATGCCTATTAATGGCAAATTCCTTAAAAAGTACTATGTATAAATGCTTGTAATCATCAGACAGTTTCATGTTTTGAAATAAAATTTTTATTTTATTTTTAATCATGAATGATGATACATGATATTAAGGAAGATCACTATCATCCTTTTCTACATTTGGACGTGGGCCACTGCCATCCTTCTCGAAGACGTGATCAGCAAAAGAGCTGAGGATCTCCTTGCTAGAACCCACAAAAAACTTGCAAGCGGCCATCCTCATGGCTTCTTCTCCTTCAGTCCTTCCTGGTTCGAGCAGGAAGTCCAGAATGTCCCTTGGTGGCTTGGGTGCAGACGAACTTTCGCCTGCTTCCATCTTCTTCGATTGAATTGGATCAGCAGGGCGTTCTTTAGTGCCTTTCTGAACCTTTGAGGCAATCTCAATCTTCTTGGATGCTTCTCCAGACGACATTTTTATGTTGAGGAGTAGAAATGTTCAGATTTCTGCTATATTTATAGGCAGAAGTTCCTCAAACAATGAAGCGTCATATCCATTCGACGATTCACACATTCATTAATGCTTGACGGTTCATCCGTTCATTTCTCATATTTATCAGACGGTTCGCCCGTTCATTAATGCTTGACGGTTCATCCGTTCATTTATTATGTTCATCCAACGGTTCATCCGTTCATTTCATCTAACGGTTCGTCCGTTCATAATCTTCTATAAAATTTATTAAGTAGGGATTCGTTATTGATCACGTTTTCATAACCTCTGAATCAATTCCGAATCTACTTACTCATTTGTCATTTTTGACCTCTGCATAGAAATCAATCTATTTTCTTTTGAGTTCCTACATATTATCACGTCCATAATACCTCTGATAATATCATATACTCTAAAACAGAAAAGAAGATTTCATTATCTATCATGTCCACAATTCATCCACAAATACAAATTTTTGAGCATAGAAGAATTATCATTTCTATTCTCATTTTACCACAAAAAGTCTATTACATTTTCTTAGACTTTCTTACAAATCATAATAGAAATCTATTATAAATGTTGGATTTTCATTCTATGTACAACTGAGATCTATTTCTTCTTGGATCTTCTCTGGCAATCTCGTTGTTTGTGGCAATTCCTGGGTGTCCAGCAGGAATCAAACTCTGGTCTTATCTCTCATACGAGAGGAGAACCACAGAGTAGGGCAACACGAAAACGTGTTGCTGCCAATACAACTGATGGATTAGGAGCGGCCTTTCAAAGGAGACAGGAATGTATCCAAACCTTGGGATACAATTGCTAGTTCTGCCGTGAAAGGAACTCTACTACCCGATTTCTCGGGGTAGAGTTGACTCCACCATCCAACTCTCGTGTATAAAGGCTCTTCCTACCATCTGAGGAAGACCCTTCTATGCTATGAAGAGTTCTGAGTTGTCTGATGTACGCGTCAAAAGCGTATGAGCTCCCTGATGTAGGTGTCAGCAGGATATTCTCTACAGTATCTACATCACCAATACCAATTCTGAAGAAAATTTTCAACCGAGCTTCTGCAGAGAACAGCAAGGAAAAAGAGAATTAATCAACAGAAATGTCATTTGACACGCACTGACTTGTCAAGCGTGCATTGTTCAATCAGAAACAGAAAGCCTATCTTCAACAGCAAAAATAGTACCCGTACTATACTAGACTTACCTTCAAGTTTGGTGCTAAGGATTGGCAAACTCATGTTTGATACAGTATGCAAAAATCGAACATTAGAAGGCATTGCTTTCCTGTTTGAGAATAAAATCTCTCAAAAATTTTGTTCTCAGAGAAGAAGAAGAAGAATGAGAGATGAGTATCTTTGAAACTCAGCTGCCTATTTAAAGGACAAAGTACAAGTCTATTCTTGGAAAAGATCCGCATAAATAGCGCTCGTAAACCATGGAATGAATGACACGTGTACTTTGGAAGACAGCGCAACATTGGAAACAGTCAAAGAGTGCTAATTAACATTTTTCATTAATGCACGCTGTTCAATGCAAAAGTTGTACTACATTCTTCAAGATAGGCACTGATGGCCTTACAAAAGACAAGACAAAAAGAATGCAATAAGAGCATGAAAAACACGCTCTATTTTCCAGAACGGCTGAGCTTGGTGCCCAGTTCTTCTACGCTCTTGACCCCCATGCGGTGCAACAGAGCCTTAAACATTTCACGCTGCTCTATGAGGCTGTGCCCATCAGAAGAGGACGAGCCATCCAACCCAAAATAGCTCAAGAAATTCTTGGCTAGTTGCAAGGGATCATCTTTGAGCTCGGAAACAAGGGGCTCTGGCTCTTCACCCCTAAAAGTAGGGTCACCATGGGAACAAAAGCCCAACTTGCGTGCTTCTTCCTCAGCTTCTTCCTTTGGTGTCATGTTGACGTAAGATGAAGATTAAAAATGAATCTTCTCCCTGCTTATATAACAGAGTTCGCCGGCGGTTCATATTCCACCATAAATTGGATGTAATCAGTCTCGAAAAATGAAGAGTCATCATGATATTTAAAGAACTTCGAAGTCTTTCCGACTTCCGAAAAATTTAAAAGACATCTCAGCGTGATTAAATTCAAAGTATTTCAAAAATTTTGAAGTCTTTTCAATTTTCGAAAACTTTGAAGGGGGTTTTGTAGGCCTTTAAAAATGACAGTCACGCTGAGTTGATTAGAACAAGTCCAGCAGTCACGCTGAGTTGATCAGGACAGAGTCACGCTCAGTTGATCCAGACAATATTTACAAATTACGCTGGGAGATAGCTCATCATTTGTCAGAGAGTCATTATGACTGACAGCACGACAGTCGAAGAATGTCTCTTCGTATGCCACGTATGCACAGAACTCGAGAGATCACCGCCGTCTATTGCGTGACTTTCGAAATCTTCTTCAGCAAGACTCAGCCTTCATCGAGTTGGCATACCAAAAAGGGTTTCTTGTCATTTAATGCGACTGACAAAGCAATCACTGTCAGAGATTTTGTGTCAGTCAAGACACGCCAAATTAAGACAGCTGGTAGTCCTATCTCAAGTCTGCGTGTATCTTTGAGTTCTTCACCTCAAGTTTGCGTGGATTCGGAAGTTTTTTTCCTCAAGTCTGCGTGGATTTTGAAGCTTTTTGCTTCGAGTCTGCGTGGATCCTGAAGCTTCTTGCCCCAAGTTTGCGTGGATTTTGAAGCTTTCTACACCGAGTTTGCGTGGATTTCGTCTTCAACAAGTCTGTGTGGATTTCATCAAATTGGAGTACGTGGCAGCCATGCCACTGATCTCTCGCCTGCGTGTCCTGTAACTTGCACACGACTCATGCATGATCGCCATGTGTCCAACAGTTACAGGCCACGTCCAATAACTACTCACAACCTTGCGTATGTTAAATCCTGCGTGATTTTCAACTAAGCACAGGCTGTGAAGACAGTTATCTTTTCAGTTTTATTTTTGACTCTATAAATAGAGTTTTTTTCTCATTCATTGTACAGATACATAGTTATCTACTGTCAAAATTTTGAGAGCTTTTCTTCTTCGCATAGTCCAAGGGATAAAGCGATCGTCTTCTAGATCAGATTCCCACAGTTGTAATTTTCCCAGAAACACAACAAATAAAGAGAATTTCTTTATGGAAAACATTGACCTAGATTGACCTAAAAATTATGTAGTTTGCATTGTATTATCATTTACCTTATTTTAAATACATTATAACCTGTACTGCTCTATTTAGGATATTGTAACTCCGGTGGAGACATATGATATTATACTACTCTTTTTAGAGTATCTGGCGAGTACATTCTCTGATAGTTCTCTCATTTATTTGTCAATTACTGTACTTCAGTTCTAGTTAGTTGTATGTGATTCTCTGTTACCACACGTATGGATATTTCTAGATTCATGTATGAGACACACATACCATATTGTCTGGCCTCTATTACTGGTATCATCATGTCTGGCTTCTATTACTGTAATCACCTACTGGAATCACCCTGGAATCACTTGCTGGTATCATCATATTTGGCTGGACTCATCTCGATTCTCATGTCGTATTCTAGAATCACTTGTACTTACTGGGAGGGAAAATACTTAAGTAAGACATGTAGACATACCCCAATCTGGAATCTTCCAACTGGAATCTACTGAAATCTACTGGAATGATAGCCATCATTCGGCCAGGTGTGTGATGTGCCGTATTATCTATAGTCATTTACATGTCGATCTCGGTATTTTAAAACACACTATTAGAGTATAGGCTGGACTCACCCTGGAATCATTGATCAATATGATTGGAATCGTCCCGTACTGGATTTATCTTGTATTTGATTCGTCTTGTACTGGACTTACATTGGAGTTACACTTGTCTACATTTACTGTCTGGAATTATATCATGTTACCCTGGTTCAGCTAGCTTTTACTTTACAGTCTTTATTGCCATGATTCTTCTCTTGTTTAGTTACCTTACTTTCTTTGTACTTTACCTGTCTTTCTATACTATTACCTGAATATATACTACCATGTTCATCAATACAATTGTCTATAACTGTTTTATAGTTCTCTGTCATTTACTTGGGTTTTCTAGATGAGATTGTGCTCGTTCCTGTTCTGACTGGACTTGTTGAAAATATTACAGATGCTTGCCCTAAGGACATTTGCCCTACTTGCCTTGGAGCAAGAGATGGCTTAGCTACCTATATCTCCGACACTCAAGAGTGATCGGGAGACTAATTAGTAGACTTGATTTAGTTTTCATGTTTTAGAACTTGAATTGTAATAACTTGAGATCCGAGTTTGTATTTGAGTTTATTTGTGATATTATTATTTAGTAGTTTATAAATGTTGTTATTTAGTCTTTAGTTATAAACTTCTGTGTTATCTTATCGAGCTTAGACTGTGATTGAGATTTCATTATATCTATACTTGTCCTCCGTTCGGAGTTGAGATATTGACAAGTATATTATATAATTGCATGAGTTATTGATTTGATAGTAACCTAGGACAGCATTCTACCGCCGACACTGCGGCGTAGGCTGGACGTACCCACTTCTCGTGTCCCTACAATGGGTGCGGGTCGTGACAAGTGATGTCATATAACATTCTACTATTTTGCGGAGGTATTCCTGGAATATGGTTGGTATGTTGCACCTACCTTCTCTTGACCGAAGGGCATCACTATGTAACAGTATATCACCTTTGGTGTCTGAAATGATGTGTTCTTTTCATCGTCTGGGAACCTCTTAATTTGGCTTAATTCGGAGAACCCTTCCATAAAGGACATACGCTCAAAACCACATGTATTGTCGATCATTACATCATAAATCGACAAGGGAAACTCATCTTTCGGATACGCTGAATTAAGATCCCAGAAGTCTATGCAGACTCTAATCTTTCAATTTTTTTGGTGACAGAAAAAACATTGGCTATCCAATCTAGGTGTTGTTCTTCATGAATGAAACCGCTTGCTATCAGTTTGTTCACTTCGGTCTCGATGGCGTCAATGACACCGACACGGAATCATCGTCGCTGCTGCTTTACTGGCTTAGTATTTGGCAGGATGTTAAGTTGGTGCATTATGATTTATAGGTCCAACCCCGACATATCTTCATAGCTCCAGGCGAAGATGTCGATATATTCCTTGATGAGCCGTACCAAGGATTTACGGCCTTCGCCCGATAGGCTTTGCTGATAAAGATGGGTTTGGGCGAGGATTCATCCCCTATGTTGATCTGTACGGCCTCATCTTTGGTGGAAGGTTCTTATTGTTCGAAACACAATTTTTATTGAGATCCTAGGCATTGAGCCCAAGGTTTTACCTCGAAGAACTCCAGTGTCTGGTCATCATCTTCTTTTGAGGGGTGTATGAATATCATATTGACAGACAACATTTTCTGAAAATTTTATCGATGCTCGTATTAGAGTCCTAAGTAGGGGATTCAAGCGGGTGATGGTGCATCTCAACTTCGGCTTCTGAACATTCTGGGCTACGTATACATAAGCTATAAGAAATAATAATAACAGACCATATCATAGAATAACTACATCTCATCCACAGAACACAAAGTATAGCAATAGTCCAGATAGAATATAAATAAAGAGTCAAAAAATATAGCCGGGTGGAAACAGATCCACTACCAAACAACTCTGAAAATAGTCTCATAAACAGGAGTTCGACCTCCTTAATAAAAATAAAAGAAATAATAAGATGTCCACAACATAGTCTCAATCATAATTATGACTAGATCTCGGAAGGCGAGGGCTCATCATCTACGAAGGATGGATCAAGTGCAGATCCGTACTCCTAGGGAAGTCCTGGTCGTCTAAGCCTGGTGAATTCACCAGGTCCTCAGTAGGATGTAACAAGATACAAGAAACAACATGCCATATAAACTGTGAAATAAAGAAAGAAATATGCATGCAATAAGGTGCCTAACTATTCTATAGTGAATATGCAGTTAAGAATAGACCTCCAACGCATGGACACTTTGGCTATAATGGGTTAGGTATGGCCCCCTCTATGGACACCAGAGACCTCCAAGCATGGCATTTCCATGAACATCAGAGGCCAGCATGTACATGATAAAGGGGTAAGAATGACCGTATCTCCAGCGAAGCTTCCGGTAATAAAATGAAGTACATACTTGGCCCATATACTAAGGATCTGTTCTCCCCACCCAATGCCTACCTATGTCATCTCCATAACATACATGAACCTCTAATAACTACCAAGTTCACTAATCATGCAATATCTATTGACAGTTACTTCTTAACCGTCATACGTCTTATACGTATCGATGGCTAGCCGACAACGCGAGACCGTGTCCTACATGTGACTCACAACTCATGGTAAAGTAAGTGTCAAGGCCAGATCAGATATACCAATACCTTATTTTAGTGGGTGGTCATCTAGTACTAAGTCATTATGCAAAAAAATAAAGTAAAGCCATGAAAATGACTAATAAAGTCGCTCGTACCCAAGTGTGACTTGGACGCACAATGTAATAGAAACATATAGTACAAGAATGAACTGAATAAAATAACAAAAATAAAATAGTAATAAATGACAGAATATATTGGCATGGTATCTTGCCTGAGGGTGGTGCGCAGAAATAACAAAGTCCAGTACTCAGAATCGGTAGCAACGAAAAGTCAAATCCCGCAAATGTCCACGGATGCTGAATTAAATATCACGAATATTTTTTTGGTATCAAAGATATGTCAAAAAATGCCTACCCAAAAGTCCAACTTTGGACAGGGACAAAATCGTAATTTCAGGTCAAAACAATGTCCGTCGTTGGACCCGTTTTGCACAGAAAAGTGTGCCAGTACCTACGGTCTTTAAAGTAGTCAAACTATGTGACGAGTTTAGTTTGACGATATGAACCCAATCGCATGTCCAAAGTTGAATTCCGGTGGGTCGTGCACAAATTTTTTTGTTGGCTCGGGTCGTAGGCCTACCAAACTAGCATTCCGGTTGACCTTCTCAGAATCGGACCAAACTTGGCACATAGGACTAGAAAAACTACACGGTCCTAATGGCACTACTTTTGTCTCAAGATGACGAATGTGCATGAAGTTATGGGCTAGTTTGCAAATGGGCCGATATAGGATATCTCGACCGATACATCTCGATTTCGTCACGCACGCACAACGAAATCGAGTTTCGTCGAATCGCACACGTCGCCAACATCCATATGCGTCTTTTGATGCTTATTGATTACTACTACGTCGCCCGGTTTATTGGGGCGCACGTCGTATCGGATAGTTTTTTCCAGAATTTCAGTTTTAAAAAATAGATTTTTTGGATTTTTGAAATCAAATAACTTTGCGCATACTTAATCAAATCATGATCTACCAAATAGGTTTTACTCTCTTATATGTTAACTAAATCTGTTTCAAATTGGTTTTCAAAAATTCTTAGTATTTTTTCGGGAATACCCTTCCAAAATAGGGCGTTCACTGCTTTCATGTCCTGTTTTCGGACATTAATCGTCGGGTTTTCGAATCAATTTCGTGCAGGCTCTGTTCGATTCTTCCCTATTCTAATTACTGGGGCTTGGAGGTGTATAGGTTGGCTACACGTTGGAACAACCACACGAATTTTTCATCTAACGGATTGAAAGGAAAAGACTCGTAAATTAGGGTACCTGGACATTTTAGAAAAATATAGTCTCCATACTTTTGGTTGATTTTTGAGCGTCTTCCCAGCGGGCGGCAGCCGACGGCAACGTGCAGGTAGTCGGGTAGGGGCGTCGGGATGTCGGGGTCCTCCAGATGTTGCTGCACGAGGTCGGGGTTGAAGAAACTGGGTTGTGTGTGGATAATTTCCCAAAAACTTGAGTACTCGTGTTTATATATACTAGATTTTAAAACCTATTTTTGATCTATCTTGGATTTAAAAATTGGCTGGATTCGAATCTGAGTTTAGGGGAGCATCTATTGTAGATATGCTTGGAATTTTATTTGAATCAATTTGTTTCAAATTTGATCGTTATTTGGGTTTGCAAAAGGGTTATTTTCTAGCGGCTGCTCTACTTGGGGTTGGGGATTTCAGGATTCTACGACTCACGAGATTTTGCAAAATCTCGTGAGTTACAAGTTTTCTTTCTTTCATTATTTTCTTTTATTTTTCTTTCTTTTATTTATAGTAACTATATATATAAACTCTTATATACAAATATCTATCTATATATATATATATATATATATATATACATATATATATATATATATATATATTTTTTTTTTATATATATATATATATATATATATATGTATGGCAATATATATATATATATATACAATATATATATATATATATATATATATATATATATATATATATATATATATATATATATATGGCAAATATCTATATATATGTATGGCAATATATATATATATATATATATATATAAAATATATATATATATATATATATATATATATATTTTTTTTTATATATATATATATATATATATATATATATATATATATATATATATATATATATTTTATATATATATATATATATATATATATATATATATATATATATATATATATATGCCAAAAGCCAGAAACTTTATAACTCAATAATTACCCTATGAAGTTTATAATATATTTTTTGTATAATTTATATATATATATATATAACCATACGTAAATCCATAAGTACATTTATGAAGGTAAAGAAAATCCCATAAAAATTTATAAAACATTTCAACACTAAACAAAATAAAATTTCAATATTTTTGGTAGAGATGATTATAACTTGTGAGAAATAATTGCATCTATTTATCTAATAATAACCACTAGTTATTACAAAAAATAACCTCATTATTTACTAAAATATTTATAAATATTAAAATATCCTAAAATATTAAAATAAAAATATACTAATAAAAAATTATAAAAATAAGGGGTTTACATCCTACCCAACTTAAAACAATTTTGTCCTAAAAAATAAAAATAATCTTAATATCAAGAATACAAAATTTAATACAAAGGGAGAGCAGGTACGTCGAATCATAACTCGAAAGGTGGATGGGTAGTTATAAATGGAATCTACATTGGCTCCATATCCTACAAGATAAGGTAATCTTGGTTGAAGCCCTACCCAACTAATAGAAGTTGGCTAACCGTGAAAATAGTCGTTACAAGACTTCGAAAAAGGTCAAATTCCAAGGAAAGGTACATGAGTATTAGATACTTCTGACCGTAGTTACGGATCTTAAGGAAAGCCTGGTATCCATATGGTTTTCTTGGAAATTAACACTATAAAGAAAAATTTACCAATTTAACATTGCTCAACATAGTCATGCTTTAGCAAGACAGTAGGAATTGTATTGGTCGAAATATAACTGGGACAAGATGGTACCGAGGGATTTTATATTAAAGGAATCTTGAGTTTAACCTATATTGGATGGACAAAATCTCGTAGAATCGATCTAAACCATCCCTATTAGGTTTGGGTAATATAGAACAGGTTCTAACTAAAGTGGTTAAGCTAGTTCCGAATCGGGTTGGTTAAATAGGTGCCATAAATCTGGAATTGTGCCTTTCGTGACCTTTGTGTACAGGTAGCACACAAGAACTCAATTAAGTGGCTCACTAGTGGCATATGCGTAGTGGCTTTGAGTAGGTCATGACCATATATTAGGTCAAAAGATTTGAGTCAAGGTTGGGTCTCTAATTGAAGTCGGGAAGTACATCGGTATTATGGTAAGGGTTATAGTTGGCCTTTTGACCCGAAAGTCGTATCATAAAAATAGAGTACAAGAGGACATGTTTGAGTGGGACATGAAATGCCTTGATGAGGGTGGACTCGTCTAGATCTTGCATATGAAATTTATGGGGAGGTAACAACTAGTATTACGTTCCGAATATCAATGTCACAGTAAGGGACACCAAATGATCTAAATAAAAAGTGGGTGTTCTTGAGGCTAATTTATCATCCTAGCGGGAACTAATTTATCCTAATCAACCTATAATGCTAGTAAATCTTAAAATTTGGAGGGACTTACAATCTCTACTCTCCAGAAATTCCTTTATCGAAATTTAAAACTAAGATACGATACTATAATAGAATGGAATTAGAAGAATCAAGTCGTGATCTTTGTATCTTACTTGTTGGAATAACCACACGATAAAATACTATGCTATTATGGGTGTTGCTAATATCAACTCGTGTCTTAAAAAATAGTAGCATATCTAAGCCAATACTTGTTGTGTTCCTAATTTTGAGATGATCATCTAGGTAATTAGCCTATATTGTTGATGAGATTTTACAAATTGTCTAATCGATCTATACCAGGTTATTCTAGCTGGTACTAAGGCTGGGTTGATCAAAACATAGTCAAGGTGAGGATTAAGCCAATAATAAATAATCAAAGTAGTTCAAGAACTGTATAAAGTCAAGCTGGATGCATAGGATGTAGTCTAGATAGAATAAAAAAATTATATACCTCCGTAATCACGTTATTCATAGTTTGCCCCGCCAGCACACATATGGCTGTAAAACTTTCTAAATCCGTAATTTAACAGATGGCTGCAGTGTGTGTCTGCCCTGCCAGTTAATATAGGTTCTCATACTTATCTTTGGCCAAATCCATGAAATATATTTTTGAATTTAACTTTGCACGAAAATATAGAAGAATAGACCAACATGTACAGGATATGGTTCAAGTAGAAGTCGAGAAACATATGTAGCGATGATGCCGTTATCTAAAGTCCTGCCTCGCAGTATTTCTCTGGCTGCAAAATCTTTGATTCCGTAATACAAGGATAAATATAATTTCTCAAACTTTTCTTTGGACCAGTCCATGGGACATTTTCCAGTATAATAAAAAAAAATGCAAAGGATTTCTCTGGGAGGTAACATAAGATTTTTAGTCAATCCTAGGAAGGGTGGTAAAACATAATCAAATGTATCCCTATTTGAAAGAAGAGAATATTTGCATAACCTTGGATTCGAAGAAGATGACAAAATCTGATGGGTGAAGGGTATTTTTGGTCATGGTATGATTTAAGGAATATGGAAAGAAATATAACGGTTTTATGGAAAATCAAGATGATAAATAATTAGGTATTACTATCGATAGCACAGTTTCTTGAGAAAAGATAATATACTAGTTCCGAGGTCATCGTATGATCGGATAATCCTCTCTAATCATTCATATTTATCAAAATTTTGAAAGCAAAATGACAATGAATCTATTTTCTAGGAAAGGGTAAGTAACTCAAAATGTAAATGGCTATGCTAATGACTAACTAGTAAAGATGTGGCTCTTGTGTCAAAGATCATAATAGCAAGAAACATAGAAACTAGAACCATACCTACTATGACTTCCCCTTCTTCTTCTACATCCTCTACTGCTAGCGAGAAGACCTATCAATAATTTTGACCAGGGCCCTGATCTCTAGCCATGTCGTACAGTACTGGCTGGTGAGGTAATGATGGAGGAGGTGCTTCTGTTGCTGGTACCATCAACCTCGGCACTGCTGAACTGGATGGGGTGCAGGAAGTGTTGTCGGCCTTGAGGTCTGCTAAGCATAAACTATGGCCTGCTTGGGACAATCTTTTATTTTTTCCGTCCTGACCTGCATCTTAAGCATAGTCGAAGTCGATTTCGACCATCCTTCAGGATTTATCCCAGCTTCCCGTAGTAGTTGCAGGTGTGCTTCTGATAGGATGAGGGCCTCTGCTGGTACTTCCATATGGCCTCCTGATAGGTCCACCCTGAGTCACCCTAGCTGGTAAAATTGCTGGTGCAGAGTCGTCTCTGTGTCTGCTGTAACTCTTTGTGAAGAAGCTCCTGGCTACGTGCTTCCTCTAAAATAGCTGCATATGAGACTCGAGACTATGTGGTAGTGTAAGTCTTGAGCTCTGGTGCTAGCCCTGGTGTAATCTCTTTGCTCTCTCCCGCTCCGTTGGGATCAATACCTCACCGAATCTACTCAGGCGGCTGAACTCTGCGTCGTACTCGTCTACCGACATATTCCCTTCTATCAGAGGTAGGAATTGGTCTTAGAGAGTGTCTCGAACATGGATAGGAAAGTATCTTTCATAAAAGAGGTCATAGAACTCCTTCCATGTCTGCCTAGTGCCTAGTCACCTTTCTTCAGCCTTCCACTAGTAGTGGGCAATATCCTCTAAGAGTAAGTCCACTGCTGTCATCCAATCATTTGTTGGCAATTGGGATGCCTTTAGTAGCTTCTCCGTACTGATAAACCAGGCATAAACCTCTAGTGGTTTTTGGTACCTCGAAAGGGCTTGGGGTTCACCTCCATGAAGTTCTTGATAGAGCCCATATAAGGATGTAAAGCTTGTGTTGGTACCGGTACAAGAGGTGAAGGTAGGGGTCTAGTCGGTGCGGCCATCATGTTCTATCTCATTAGCTAAGTCTGCTGCCACTGGACCTGCATCATGGCGTACATGAACCGTATAGTGGGGTTTTCGTCAGCCAGTGGAAGAGGCATCTGGGTTCGAACTGAGGTGAAAACTGCTGAGGGAATGGTAGTGGTGGTGGTACATTCCCTTCGTATGGAACTATATTAGTCTGTCTAGCCTGGCTGACAGGGGGACTGGGGTCTCCTGCTGTACCGTCGACGGGGTCATGGTAGTCTGCTGCTCTCCTAGCTGGTACGGGGTTATCGGAGTCATTGGTAAGACTTGCTCCTCTTGCATGGCAGCATCACCAGATGTGATAGCTAGGGTAGAAATGCATCCGCTTCGAAGGTTAATATTGGTGGGACGAAAGTAGGATACGTTAGAACAGATTCAAGCAATCAAATAGAGTCCGAAGTGGTTTGAAATCAAAGGAGGTAATAAGTAGTGGATGAGATACTATTCCTATCCTAGATGCAGGCTTGGGGTAATTATGTAATCCAACAATATTTTCGTAGAACTACATGGGCAACCACAAAAATATGTAACGTTCCAGTCCCAATATGCGTAGGACTAAGCATACGAAACATGCAAGTTGTATGCATATGAAGAATACTCCAATATATGAAATCCTCGTACGTATACATACATTGTAAGAAATAATAATCACAGGCCACATCACAGAATAATTATATCTCATCCACAGAACACAAAGTATAGCAATAGTCCAGATAGAATATAAATAAAGAGTCAAAAGATAGCCGGGTGGAAACAGATCTACTACCAAACAACTATGAAAATAGTCTCAGAAACTGGAGTCCGGCCTCCTCAAACAAAGTTAAAAGAAATAATAAGATGTCCACTACATTGTCTCAATCATAATTATGAATAGATCTCGGAAGGCGAGGGCTCACTGTCTATGAAGGATGGATCAAGTGCCGAACCGTACTCCTGGGGGAAGTCCTGGTCGTCTAAGCCTGGAGAATTCACCAAGTCCTCAGTGGGACGTAATAATATACAAGAAACAACATGGCATATAAACTGTGAAATAAATAAAGATATAAGCATGCAATAGGGTGCCTAACAATTCTATAGTGAATATGCAGTTAAGAACAGACCTCCAACGCATGGGCACTCTGGCTATAATGGATTTGGTATGGCCCCCTCTATGGACACCAGGGACCACAAAGCATGACATTCCCACGAATATTAGAGGCCAGCATTTATATGATAAAGGGGTAAGCAAGACCGTATCCCAAAGGAGCTTTCGGTAATAAAATAAGTGCATACTTGCCCATACGCTAAGGAACTATTCTCCCCAACCAATGTCGATCTATGTCATCTCCATAACTTACATGAACCTCTAATAACTGTCAAGTCCACTAATCATGAAACATCTATTGGTAGTACTTCTTAACCGTCGCACGTCTCATACATATCGGTGGCCAGCCGACTATACGAGTCTATGTCCTATATGTGACTCACTACTCGAGGTAATGTAAGTGTCAAGGCAATATGAGACATACCAATACCTCATTTCAGTGGGTATTCATCTAGTACTAAGTCATTATGCATAAAAATAAAGTAAAGCCATAAAAACGACAAATAGAGTCGCTCGCACCCAAGTGTGACTTGGACGCACGGTGTAATAGAAAAGCAGCATAAGAATAAACAAAATAAAATAACAAACATAAAATAGTAATTAATCAAAGAATATATTGGCAAGGTATCTTGTTGGAGGGTGGTGCACAGAAATAGCAAAGTCCAGTACTCAAAATCGGTAGCAACGAAAAGTCAAATCCCAAAAACGTCCCCGGATGCTAAATAAATATCATAAATATTTTGTTATAAAAAATTTCTAAAAATGCTACCCAAAAGTCCAATTCTGGACACAGAGGCAAAATCGTAATTTCGGGTCAAAATGATGTCCGCCGTTGGACCCATTTTGTACCAAAAAGTTGCCAGTACCTATGGTCTCTAAAGTCGTCAAACTATATATCTATGGATTCGGTTTGACGATACGAACACAACCGTAAGTCCAAGTAAGATTCCGGTAGACCGTACACAAATTCGTCCGTTGGATCGGGTTGCGGGCCCGCTAAACTAGTGTTCCAGTTGACCTTATCAGAATCGAACCAAACTTGGCACGCAGGACCAAGAAAATGACACGGTCCTGATGGCGCAAGTTTTATCTCAAGATGACGAACTGCACATAGTTATCAGCTAGTTTGCAAAGGGCCGACACGGGGTATCTCGACAGATACGTCTCAATTTCGTCGTACACGCATAACGAAACAAAGTTTCGTCGAATCCCACACATTGGCAACATCCGTACGCATCTTTCGATGCTCATTGGTTTGCGACCATGTAGCCCGATTTGTTGAGCACACGTCGTATCGAAAGATTTTCCAAAATTTTAGTTTTCAAAAATAGGGTTTATTCCGGATTTTTGAAATCAAATAACTTTGCGCATACTTAATGAAATCAGGATCTACCAAATAGGTTTTACTCGCGTATATGTTAACGAATACTATTTCAAATTGCTTTTCGAAAATTCTTAGTATTTTGTTCGGAATACCCATCCAAAACAAGGTGTTTACTGCTTTCTTGTCCTATTTTCAGACATTAACCATCGGGTTTTCAAATCGACTTCGCACAGGCTCTGTTCGATTTTTTCTATTATAATTACGGGGCCTTAGAGGTGTATAGGTTGGCTGCATGTTGGACAACCACTCGAATTTTTCATCTGACATATTGAAAGAAAAAGACTCACAAATTAGGGTACCTGGACAGTTTAGAAAATAGTCTCTCGCTAATTTTGGTCGGTTTTTTAGCATTATCCCGACGGGTAGCGGTCGACGGCAACACACCGGTGGTCGGAAAGGGGCACCTGGATGTCGGGCCCTCCAGATGTTGCGGTGAGAGGTCGAGGTTGAAGAAACTGGGTTGTGTGTGGATAATTTACCGGAAACTCAAGTACTCGTGTTTATATATACTAGTTTTTAAAACCTATTTTTGATCGGTCTTGGATTCAAGAATTGGTTGGATTCTAATCTGAGTCTAGGGGGGAGAATCTATGTGATATGCTTGGGATTTTATTTGAATCAAATTGATTCAAATTTGATCGGTATTTGGGTTTGAAAAGGGTTCTTTTCTCGCGGCTCCTCTGCTTGGGGGTCGGGGATTTCAAGTTTGCCAAATCTCGTGGTTATAGGTTTTGTTATTGTTTTTTTCCTTTATTTTCTTTATGATTATATATATATATATATATCATATATATATATATATATATATCTATATATATATATATATATATATATATATATATTATATAATATATATATATATATAT